>PPOA03000024.1:0-96230 GCA_003708795.3 Petasospora americana | reverse complement strand
TGTCGTTAGGTATCATAGAAATCCAATCTGGTTCTTTGAAAGTGCTCTCTCTCAGATATGAGGTACCGTTGGCAAGGGTCATTGGGAATGATACAGCGAGAAGTGAAGAAAGGGATGTGTTAAAAAACACAAAAGAACATAATATTACTTGAATAGAGGTGATATAAACAATTTAGCAGTCTTGGTTGCCTGGAATTCGTGAACAAAGAGCGAATTTAATAGCTCACAGGGGTACGCACGCGATTTACGAGGCATTGCAGAGAAATATGCGGCAAGAAGCGGATCAGATTGGCGGCCGAGCGGGCGCGTTTTGTTTCAAATCCAAATCCAAGGAATACGGCAGAAATTTCGTTGTTTGTTATAACTGTTTCTCTTGTCCTGCTGCTTTTATCTTCTTCTTCTTCTTCTTCATGGAGTTTTGGCAATAGCTTAAACAACTACTAGGAGTTGAAAATTCATACAATTTAACTACTCTTTCTCTTGCAAATTTCCCTCAGTACTCTCTAACATCTCGTAACCAGTCATCGTACTCGAGTAATATTATTTCTCCTACATACTTAAACTCATCATAGACACAGTACCATTCGTGGCACTTTCGACTAGGCACAACTGGAATTGGCACTTTTGGTTTACCACTAGACACTTCTAATTCAATATTGTTAACCCAAATAGAAGCAAAGTTTATTAGGGAACAGATCTTTAAAGACCTAAGATTTGGGGTGACATTAATTAGTAACTCTTTCTGTGAGGATATATCTTCTTCACTTGATCTCTCAGGTGACATTAATACTAAATAAGTGAGCACAGGGAAATTTGCTTTTCTAAATTCTAGATCCAAGTAACATTGGCTGTGATCAGAATCAAGTAGTAGTGAGTGAGTAATTGGTACATGGGAAATGTCCAGCATTAAAGTGTCCAGCCTTTCGAAACAAATGTCATACGACGGTGTTGAAGGGAGTACCATGGTTGGTATATAACCACGTAGGTGTAATCTTTCCAAAGATCTCTTAATTGAAGATAAATGAAAAGCAGTGATTGAAATCTCAAAGTTCAAATCAGTATTGCTGTTGAATCTTCTTTCAATGTAAGCCTCAATGTTAGGCTCACGGAAAATTTGTTTGGAATCTATAAAATTGAGATTCCATGCAGTGTCGCTATCTTGCAGAGAAATAAGTGTAATCTTTCTCAAACGAGCAGAAAATACAATAGGAAATCTGTCTTCTTTCCTATTGATACTCATTATAAGGAGCTCTTCCAAAAACTCATAGTGTAGAAGATCTGTTGCCATGCGAGCGGGAACTTTAGGACTCAGTCTCCACCAATTCAGAGTAATTACTTTTGTCCCTGTGAACGATTTAAGCATCTCATTATAAACACCAAATAAATTGAGCTCACTAAAGGATCTTCCTCTTAACTTTGGACTGTAATTGTTATGACAAAAGAAATCATTTTCAAGAGCTTTGAAAGTTTTTGATCGTCCATATGGGTTTTCCACTGACCAACTCAAGTTATGAAGTGTAAGCTTAGATCCATAGATTTGAAAATTTTTGGAGGTATCGAAGAATTCAACTTTAGGAACAAGGTCAGTCTTGAATGCTATAAGTACTTCTGGGGTTATTTTGGAGATTTTGACAACAGGACAGTGCAAGACGGTATTTATTATTTGGAGCTCAATTCTTTTTAAAGCGGGAGGAAATGTTCTAAACTTCACAAACTCATTACAATTCACAACTATTAAATTGTTAAATTTTTGGTTAGGTAGTCCTTGTTCTTGAGCATTATCAAAGCGTTCAACTAGTTTATAATCGAGAATGGCTACCTTGTCATTGAAAACCCTTGGTAAATATGATTCCATTTTTGTTACCCACTGAACTTCCCTAGCACCGTATTTCTTACTCAACTGGGAGATCGTCATATGACTACTCTGTAAATGGTAAATAGAAGGCAGTACGATAAAGGACTTTGAGTCCAAGAATCTACCCAACAGAGAATCATTTGATCCGTCAGCAAAGAGTGATATAGGAGACGCTATGAAGAATATCTTTATTGGCACCAAATCGGTCTTTGGTGAAATTGAGTATTCTTCCAATTGGAAAACTTTTATATATGGATATAAATTTGCCAATTTATCCCTTCGAATAAGGGAATCCATTAAAAATATAACAAATTTACCCAGTTCAGGAAACGCAATTAATAAACGAAGTAAGATATCAGGTGCAATCAGGCAAGCTTGGTATAAAATTCTCTCAATGGTGCTATCTGGGAACACTGTGATCCAATTATCAGTGGTAATAAGAGGTAGTGGGCACTCTGGAAGATTTCCAGGTACTTCTATGGGTATTCTCCCTGCACCTCCATCATTAGGTTTTCTCCTCAAGATGGCACTTAACACTCGCTTACAAGACTTCATCACCATCACTGTAATACAGCTCCTAATCAGTTGGTAACCACTTAACCAGGTAAAGATAAACATTTCTTTCTCTCTCACTTTATCACTAAATATAAGAGCTCATTGGACGTGTCACGTGACCCCGTGCGCCTTTTCCGCGAAATCGCTTTTTTTTGCCCGCATCCAAAAAAACAACGGAAATAAACAAACGGGGGAAACCCCATTCAAAAGGACCGGGAATAAAGTCTTACAGAAACTCATTTAAAAAAACCCAAAAAAGGGGGGACTTTTATTAGCAGAAAGAACCAACTGTGTGTGTGTGTGCGTGTGTGCGTGTGTGCGTGTGATTTTTTTTTGTTTTAGATGGATAGAACACCGGCAAACTTAGAGTGGGCCAAAGATGTGCCCTGTCGTAACATCACGATACACGGGTTTTGCAAATACGAGGGCAAAGGGTGCTCTTTCAAGCACGATAAGAAGCCCTCCTCGGCAGCCCCGTCTGCTCCTTCGTCTTCTGCCTCCTCTGGAGACCCCGTTGCTAAGGGTATCAGCGACCTGGAGATAACGTCAAAGACACCATCATCGCCATTAGAGCCAAGAAAGAAGTTCAACGTTGCTTCGTCGACGAGCTTCACGCCTTCGGCGTTGCCGAAGCCCTCCATCAAGAAGTTCTCGGCACTATCGCCAAAGCTGTCCGAGATCCCTTCGTTTGTTCCTCAATTGGCACAAGATGATAAGCCACAGTTCAACGTGCTCGATACACCAACCTTCCAGCCGTCATCAGCGACAACCCCGCTGGGCAATCGCTCTCCAACGATCTCGAACCTCTACCTGCCACAGCAGGAAGACACCGTGCAGCCCCAGCTGAACCCCTACGCTCAGTCCCATGAGCCAATCAATCCCTACACCAGCATGGGTGGTACCACCGGCCAGGACTTCATATACCAGCCACATGCCCAGAGTGCCTACCCACTACAGTACCATCTGTACGCACCTGCTCCTCCTCCACACCTACAGATTCCGCTAAAGGGGAACCAGCAGAACTCAGAGACGCTTTTCATACCAACAAACCTCCGCGAGGCCCTAATGCACAAGAACGAGGCGACTCTGAAGACAATGGTACACTCGCAGCTGCCGGGGATCGTTGGTGTCTACTATGACCTTGTGCCGTTAGACACGGCACTGGACAGAACAGACAGAACCTACGGCTACACGAGCTCCATTTATAAGGCATTTTCGAATACCAACGGTAAGGCATATGCCCTGCGTCGTATTGAGAATGTGAAGATCACCAAGGACCGAAGCTTGGCGACGATCCACCAGTGGATGAAGATCAGACACTCGAACGTGTCGCAGGTTGTTGATGCGTTCACGTCAAGAAGCTTTGGTGATAACTCGCTGATAGTCGTTTACGATTACTACCCGGACTCAATGTCCTTGTACGAGAACCACTTCCGTTCTTCTATATCCAAGCCTAAGCCTATCACCGTTGAGGGCTTGTGGACCTACATGTGTCAGATATCGTCGGCAATTGCAGCTGTGCACTCAAAGAGCCTTCCGGTGAGATCTCTAACCTTACAGAAAGTTATCCTTACAAGCAAAAACCGTATCAGATTATCAGACTGTGGTGTCTTTGATATCTTGGACTACGACGAAGACCACTCGTCAGAAGATATTGAAAAATTCATGGAAAAGGATCTGAACATGTTTGGTAAGATGATGCTACAGCTAGCATCTGCAAAACTGCCAGCAGAGGTGAGAAATAAGCCATCATTGGATATCATTCCACTACTCTCAGAGTACGACAGTGATTTCAAAAATGCATTGAAATACTTACTGGATGAGTCTATTGAAAACCGTTCAATATCAGAATTCCAAAAACTGATCTGTACTCGTCTCTTCAGTGAATTGGATAAAGAACAACACACAGCTGACTTTTATGAGGCACAACTAACTCGAGAGTTGGAGAATGCCCGCCTTTTCCGCTTGATGTCGAAGATCAACTTCATCATTGATCGCCCAGAGTACGAGCTCAATCCACAATGGCAGCAGACTGGACCAAGGTACCCTATCAAGCTATTCCATGAATACGTTTTCCATCAGGTGGATGAAAAGGGTAAGGCCGTACTTGATCTCACGCACGTATTACGTTGTTTGAATAAGTTGGATGCTGGTATTGAAGAGAAGATCTTACTGGTGTCTGCGGATGAACAAAGCTGTTTGATTGTCTCTTATAAAGAGATTAAAGATCTCATTGAAAAATCATTCAGGGACTTAACAAGGGATTAAAATATATGTAATATGATTGACAATTAAGTAGTATAGAACTCAGTTAGTACTTAGGTAATAAAGCGATATCAGCAAACTAGAAGTTGAAATATAGCGTTATCGAGGTTGGAACACCCGGACATTCACCCGGACACCCTAATGAAGAAAGTCTTTTGGGTATAGGAGGTAAAAATTATGCTTATATTTATTCTTAAAGAGTCGATATTACGTTATTTATATAAGACAGTTCCATTCATGTTTCAGAAACGGTGAATTGTAGAGTTTTTCAAAATTCAGTATGAAATAGTTCACATCAACATTAAAACTCTGAGGAAGGACATTCTCTTTCCCGAAAGCTCTACCAATATGTTTTTAAAACTCTCTCTAGAGCTCTGAAAACCATAACAAGCTCACTAAATACCCTTTGAGAAGTAAACCTGATATTTTAAAGATTTGTTTTCTAACAATTTAATGTAACTTTATGTAATTTCAATTTTACATAGCTAAACACTAACCCGGACACCACAGATCTCGTAACTTATTCTTGCGTCAAACTTGCATCATCATGAATAAACCAAAGGCTGTGTTACGATAGGAAAGTCTACTTATTAGGTGATCATATAAGACAATGTACATATATGTAGTTGAGTAACATATTACAATAAATGTAAGAAATTGATGAGGTTGATTGCGGATGTAATAGGAAAAAGAGCCGATTAAGACGAGAGAGCTTGATCAAGTGACACAAAACCGATTTCAGTTTCTATCAAACTCAAGCTGAGTTGGTTGAGAGAGGGCATTGAAATATCTGAAGTAAAGCTTATAAGGTTATAGTTCATTCCAATTCCCACATAAGTTATTTCTTCTGTTACTTACATTTTGAAATGGATTTTTTCACTACACCGCAGTGGAGAAATAAGTTTAAGAGACTGTTGATTGAGTTCCACCACCATAAGAACAACACAAGTTATAATCGCCATGTTATTCATAACCGTGACTTTTCCAAGCCACTTTTGTCTTTGAGGGTTCCACCTCGAGTGGAAGATGAGATCATTGACCAAGACCAGTTTAAAGACTTTGATTATGTTCAAGAGGAAGGTAACGAAGATGACGGCCAATTTGCTAAGATCCATAGAGCAGTTGGAGAGACATTGAGATCTTTACACGGTGACCCATCTTTAAGAGGTTCCACAAGACACAATAAATCAGTTTCTACTTCAAATGATCTTGCTAATGCATCGTTATGCCAGAGTGTTTTCAATAGACTCATGGAAAATGGGATCAATTATATTGAGATTGAAGAGAAGCCCAAGAAAAGGAGACTTTCTCGTCTAAGAAAGTTATTTTCACTCAAAAAGAAACCAGTTCATGTAGAATCGGTTAATGAAGTTAAGACTGCACCAATCTTACTCGAAGATAATGACACTGGTAAAGATCATCAAACTTTGGGTCCCATTGAGGTAATTGCCATATCCACTGGTGATGGCTCTAATAACGAAGATACCAAAGCAAAGAATAACGAAAACTATTTGAGAGACTCTTCGTACGCTAGAAGACAACCTTTGAAACCCACCACATCATTGATAAATCTTGCCAAGATTGATTCTGAAAGTGCAATTGAAAAAAGGAAGAATTTGAGACCATTAGAGCCTTGGAAAGTTATTATGAATGATGTTTCGTTATATGCTGCTTTACTCTCTACAGGTGTTAAACCCTCACATAAATCCATATCTCCATTGAGTTTGGTTGCAGACTTTACTAGTTCTAGACATTGTTTATTGAGAGAGATGGAAGAAGAAGAGGAAGAAGAAGATCTTATTTCTATAAATTCCAATATCAAAGAGAATGTTCAGCAGAGCATAAAGACAACGACTGAGCAGATTCATAGTATTTTGAATAAGAATGATATTGGTTCTAACATTTTATCAACTACAATCTCTCCAACAAGTTCATACAATGATATGCTACTGGCATATAATTACACAGATGAAGAAGAAGAAGACATAGAATTAAACAACGTGTCTGCTATTTCTATTATCCAGCCACTTAACGTTAAGAAGTCAAACAGAATATTCTAAGGTGCTATATCATTTTCCCTAGTGAAGATTTTTTTTTCAATCTCCGTAGATAAAGCAAGGGGTAAATGCATCTTTCTTTTTTTCAGGGGCTCGCAGGTTGTGCCAGTTCCCCGAGTTGAGGCTACGCTCCTTGACACCAGCTGAAACCAATGCGATCGATACACAAATAAATCGGGTTTATTTATCTTTTAGTTTCAATGATTGATATAAAAACCCATCAGAGTATTTTTTTTCATTCAATCAAGCTCTGAAGTTTCGAGAGACCGAGTGATTATGGGTTGTACTACAAGCTCACCAACAGATGAATCTGATCCCTTTTTACAGAGAAAGAGGGTGAATGCTGCTATTGAGAAAAGGCTACAATTAGAGAAGCAAAGAGGAAAGAATGAAGTTAAGTTGCTATTACTTGGAGCTGGTGAGTCTGGGAAATCAACTGTTCTGAAACAAATGAAGGTACTACACCAGAATGGATTCACCCATAAAGAACGCCAACAGTATTCCCAAGTAATTTGGGCAGATGCTATTCAGAGTATGAGGATATTGATATTAAAAGCACGTAAACTTGGTATTCCATTGGATTGTGACGTTCCAGGTTCAAAGCTCTCAGGTTATAAAAATGCTATACTTAGAGCGAAGATACTCGACCAGGTCGATACCAGTGTTGCTGGTGGCAGTACTTTCCTCAATGAGTACCTTTTAAAGTATGGAGAGAGGAGCCAGGCCAAGAGGAAAGCTCAGAGTACCGGTGTTACGGGATCAGTATGGGATAATCCCGAGGATAAAGTTGATGAGGAGAAAAGTTTAGACATTGAAGAACTGAATGAAAGTGTCAATGGGTTCCGTATAAGGCCTGGTGTTAGTGCGATTGAAAGCTCAGTATTAACGACTGGCATGGTGAGTGTATCACGCGAGGAGATTGCAATTGCTATAAAGAGTCTCTGGGAGAATGACAAAGGCATAATGGAATGTTTCTTAAGAGCCAATGAATTCCAGCTAGAAGGCTCTGCACAGTATTACTTTGAGAATATTCAAAAATTTGCAGATCCATCGTATCTTTGTAACAACGATGACATTCTAAAGGGCCGTATAAAGACAACTGGAATAACAGAGACGAATTTTATAATTGGTTCATCACACTTTAAAGTCCTGGATGCTGGTGGCCAGAGATCAGAGAGACGTAAATGGATTCACTGTTTCCAAGATATCACTACTGTTTTATTTGTGTTTGCCGTTTCCGAGTATGACCAGATGCTATTTGAAGATGAACGTGTTAATCGAATGCATGAAGCCATCATGCTATTCGATTCATTATGTAACAGTAAATGGTTTGTTAATGTCCCATTTATACTGTTCTTAAATAAAGTTGACTTATTTGAAGAGAAGATCAAGACCTCAAATGTTAAGCAATATTTCCCAGACTATCCTGGTCGAATGGGCGATGCAAATGCAGGTTTGAAGTATTTTGAAGACATCTTCCTATCTTTGAATAGAACAAACAAACCAATTTATGTTCATAGAACCTGTGCTACAGACACTGAGAGTATGAAATTTGTCCTAACGGCAGTCACAGACATGATCGTTCACCAAAACTTGAAAAAAAGTGGACTGCTATAATAAACGAACTAAGCAATTATCTAAATTGATTATGTAATGCTATCGTAGCTTAGTTTATCCGAGTATTATATAAGCGAGTGCCCCTACCGAATAAAAAGAAATTCACCGAGGCCCAGAGCCCAAGCTGCTGACACAATCGATACACCCAAGTTTAGTAATCTTTGGATCTTCAATATATGAAAAATTTGTATATAAATACACCCTGTTATCTGCAATAGTCAAATTCTCCAGAGAATTATAAGCCATAAGCCATAAACTATAAACTATAAACTATAAAACAATGTCAATACAAACAGGACAGCTTGGTAAGATTTCATATTTGCCTCTTGAGCAGATAAAGCGTCCAATTGCACCTGTTCTGGATTACACAAAGATTGATGCCATGGTATCGCAGCTAGGTGGTAAGCCAATGGCCTCATCAACTTGCACGTTAGAAGAAGCCAGAGATCTCAATGGTGAGCTACCACCAATTGACGTGCTTGCCATTAGGGAAAATGGCCAAACGCATTACTTTGCATTTGGTGGGTGTCATAGATTCCAAGCATACGAGAGATTTAACGGTGAAAAATTGGTTAAGTGTAAGATATTACCGGCTACAAAGAGACAATTGAAGTTATACCTCGGTGGTTCCTTGGATGCATTCTTCCCATCGTCATAATTTACAGAGTGAAAATATCATAGATATAGAATAGAGAAATGAAAGATTCATGAAACGAGAGATTTTAAAACTGTAGTATTACTAAACAGCTACACTACAGTCGAATCTTGTATACGTTTAGTAAGAGAACATAGTTCATAGCTGAGCTTTTTCATGCTCATGTCGTGTGCCGTGAACTCGCCACGAACAATGAAAAATATCACTTGATCTTAAGTTATTTAGTAAAATAATTAGAAATATTAATAACAGAGGTAAGTAATGGATTTAAAGTATAGCAATTATCAATAGAAAAGATAGCCCACATGGGCTTCTTTTGCCAAGGTTTGAGGTTTTGTATGATCTTTTTATCTATCGTCTTGGCGATTTTGGTGTACACACAATTTTTCACTAACAGTTTTCTCTTTCTAATGCTCAGAGGGCTTTTTTCACATTTTACTCAGAGAAAAGAAGAAGATTTATACAAACCCACGTGTGAATGATATTTCTATTTGTCTTGTAGAATTTGACTATAAGAAGTCCATGTAAACCCCCTATTTTCTTTTGTAGAGCTTTAGAAGTAGTACCGAACAGAAAGCTAAAATGAAACTTCACCAATTTGATTACATTTTTGCAATTGGAATGCTCTTTGCATTCTTAGATGCTTGGAATATTGGAGCTAATGACGTTGCTAACTCATTTGCGTCTTCTGTCTCTTCAAGATCTTTAAAGTATTGGCAAGCTATGATTCTTGCTGCTTTGATGGAATTCCTCGGTGCAACTTTAGCTGGCTCCCGTGTATCCGATACAATCAAATCAAAGATCATAGATATCTCTGTATTTAAAGATGATCCTGCTACACTGATGCTAACAATGGCTTGTGCCCTTGTTGGATCGTCGCTTTGGTTAACTTTAGCTACTTCTATCGGAATGCCAGTTTCCACTACACATTCTATCGTTGGTGCAGTTATCGGCTCAGGTATAGCTGCTGTTGGTGCTGAGAATATCCATTGGGGTTGGAGTGGATTTGCTCAGATCGTTGCATCTTGGTTTATTGCTCCGTTGATAGCTGGTGCTTTTGCTTCTATTGCATTTTTGATCTCTAAATACTGTGTTTTAGAAAGAAAAGAGAAAGTCAGAAATGGGTTATATCTAATGCCAGTTTTGATCTTTATTACCTTCTCCATCTTAACTATGTTAATCGTCTGGAAAGGTGCTCCAAATTTGAAGCTAAACAACTTATCCACTGGTGCTATTGTTGGCTCTATCTTTGGTGTTGGTGGTACTGCTTCTTTGTTACATATGATCTTTTTACACCCATATTTCAAAAGAAGAGTGCTTCATGGAGATTGGAGATTAAAATGGTACCACGCTTTTATTGGCCCTGTTTATTATTTCAAATCTACAGATGACATTCCACCAATGCCAAAAGGTCATGAGTTAGTTCCAGATTATTATAAAGGTAAAAGATGGGATGAAGATAAAGACCAAGATCGTAATGACCAAGAAGAAATTGGCGAAGTTGATATCTCTTCAGAGGATAAACAAACTGAATTTGATAAAGACTTAGAGAAACTTCAAACAAAGTATACTAAGGAAAGTATAGTCTCACCGTTGGAGAAAAAGCAAACAACGAAAGAATTATGGTTATCTATGGCTAAACAACCATCACAATGGCCAAAATTGATTTGGCTAATGTTAATTCATGGCTGGACTCAAGATGTTATTGTAAATCAAATGGCCGAGTCCAAATTATCTGGTGATCTTAAAGGAATGCATAAACGTGCTAAGTATTATGATAACAAAGTTGAATATCTTTTCTCTTTATTGCAAGCAATAACTGCTTGCACAATGTCATTTGCTCACGGATCAAATGATATCGCAAATGCTGCTGGTCCATTATCTACAATCTATGATATTTGGAGTAATAATGAAGTTAATTCTAAGTCTTCAGTCCCAGTTTGGGTTTTATGCTACACAGCTGGTGCCTTGGTTATTGGTTGTTGGACATACGGCTATAACATTATGAGAAATCTAGGTAATAGATTGACTTTACAATCACCATCTCGTGGTTTTGCTATTGAACTTGGTGCTGCGATTACTACTGTTATGGCAACACAGCTATCTATCCCTGTCTCTACTACCCAGTCTGCAGTTGGTGCCACTGTCTTCGTTGGTGCTTGTAACAAAGACTTGAAAGCCGTTAACTGGAGAATTGTTTTATACTGTTATTTGGGATGGATCGTTACTTTGCCTTGTGCAGGTATAGTTGCAGGTATATTGAATGGTATTATACTGAATGCCCCTAATAAGGGTGTTCAGTATGAGATGACCGACTAAGAATATACATTTTGTACTTAAAACGATATACAATACCTCCATAACTAATTGGCTGTTACTATAAGATGAACTTGATGGTTAGATGATTAGGATCTCCAGAAGAGGCAATATTCGCGACTATCTGCAATCTTGCGTATCGCGATAACGGGCTGACACTTAAAGGAGCGAATGGCTATTGCGGGAAAATAAGCGATAACCCCCTGTTTTGTATTACCGATGGGAGATATAAAGGTCTAAAGCGATTTTAGTATATAAATTTACATATTTCAGGTCGCACGCCTTCAAATAGCCATCTTACGTACATAAAAGCTCCAGATCTGCCACAGTGAATTTTTTGTTCACTGAGGGGAGAGAGCGACCGTTGCGTGGGGGTGGGGAGGTGGTTACCGGTGGGGGGGGGGAAGAATCTGCCGAGGAGCGCGAAAAACCGCAAAAAGCGCGATCCCGGACCCGTTGCTTGCCAAAGATCGCGAATTCACAGCGACGGGGCCAGGGGCGCGACGCCTTTCCGCCGCTGTGATTGGCCGCGCGCGCTGGGAGAGACTCTGATTACGTGAGCACCCGCAGTGTGCTTACGTCACCGCGTAGTCATCCCAGGGCCAGCGCCCCATAACCACCTCTCTAGAGTTAGTGCATGAAAACAGGTCATTCGCCATTTTATCTGACCGGCTCCGTCTATAAAATATAAAAAAGACGGGAGCAGCCCGTTTAATTTTTCTTGCTTTTAGATATAAACGTGAACAATTTCGTTTATTTGACATAAACTCAATTGACACATAAAAACACACACACAAACAAAGATGTTCTCCAGAGTTGCTAAGAGATCTTTCTCCTCATCTGCTGCCCAGCAGTACAAGGTTACCGTTCTCGGTGCCGCAGGTGGTATCGGTCAGCCATTGTCCCTCTTACTTAAGCTCAACCACAAAGTCACAAACTTGGCCCTCTACGATATCAAGGGTGCTAAGGGTGTTGCTGCGGATGTCTCCCACGTTCCAACAAACTCCAAGGTTGAGGGTTTCACACCAGAAGATCAGGATGGTTTAAGTAAGGCCCTCTCCGGTGCTGATGTTGTGTTGATCCCAGCTGGTGTCCCAAGAAAGCCAGGTATGACAAGAGACGATTTGTTCAACATCAACGCCTCCATCGTCCGTGACTTGGCCTCTGCTGTCGGTGACTCCTGTCCAAACGCTGCCGTGTTGGTCATCTCCAACCCAGTCAACTCCACAGTCCCAATTGTTCGTGAAGTCTTGAAGCAGAAGGGTGTCTACAACAAGGACAAGCTCTTTGGTGTTACCACCTTGGATGTCCTCAGAGCCTCCCGTTTCCTCTCTGAGGTTGCTGGTACCGACCCAACTACCGAGACCGTCACCGTTGTCGGTGGTCACTCCGGTCTCACCATTGTCCCATTGCTCTCCCAGACCAAGCACAAGGAGTTGAAGACCGATGTCAGAGATGCCTTGATCCACAGAATCCAGTTCGGTGGTGACGAGGTTGTCCAGGCCAAGAACGGTGCTGGTTCCGCCACTTTATCTATGGCCCAGGCTGGTGCCCGTTTCGCCTCCTCCGTCTTGAAGGGTCTTGACGGTGAGCAGGATGTTGTTGAGCCAACATTCGTGGAAAACCCAATCTACCAGTCTGAAGGTATCGACTTCTTCGCCACCAACGTCACCTTGGGTCCACACGGTGTCCAGAAGATCCACGGTCTCGGTAACATTGCTGACTACGAGGAGGAGATGATCACCATTGCCAAGGAGACTTTGAAGAAGAACATCACCAAGGGTCAGGAATTCATCACTGCTGCTAAGTAAACAGAATAAAAAAAGAGCAAAATACATAGAATTCTTTTCATATTCTTTCTATATATATTATATATATAAACCCCTCTATTTATTATCACATCAGTTATTGTCAATATAATCCCTCGGTTGGTGTGTGTATATGGATATATCAAGCTCATGTAGATACATTTAACTTCTGGAACCTTTTCATCAACGTGTTTAATCTTTCCAATGGCTGAGTTATTGAGGGACTTGGACCTTGGATGTAAAGAGAAGAAAGATCGGACTCATTGCTTGAACCTCGTGAATACCTTATATTGGTATCTTCAAATTGAGAAAGTGTCATTGAGCTTTGATGGCATCTTTCAAGTATTAGCTCTGAGCTGCTCTGGATAGATCCAAGGGTGTCCTTGCTCTTCAGCTGTTTCGGCTCCTCTTCATCATTGGCAGTCATTGGGATGCTAAACAAAGTTTGCTTTAGTCTTTCGAGTTCGTCATCTGTTAACTCGTGTAAGGGTGGAAAAACTGGTATGTCGCTTAAATCACCGTATAAATCGGATACTTGGACTGCCTGTTGCAACTCCCTTAATCTCTGATCCAAGTCTCTGGTTCTGAACTCATTGTAACACGATAGACTGTCACTGAGATCATCGTCAGTAACCAATTCATCAGCTTGCGGTTTCCCTTTACGGAACCTGTGAAAGATCTTATGGAACCAATGCCTATGCATATCTTCCTCACAAAAAACTTCCTGCTTAGGGAAAGAAGAGCCAATGCCCGGGAACTTGTCATTAAAGCGTAATAACTCAAGCTGCTCTTTACTAGAAGACAATGAAGCCAAGGGTCTTAGAGAAGTCATAGATCTGGAGCCATAAGATATCTTGGATATCTTTGATTCAAATGACACCGGAGAAGCCTCAACACACCGCAGAGCCATACCATCGAGCCTCATCTAATAAATAGCCAAAAATGTCCACTTTCTGCCACAGATTTCCTAGAGATTTTACACTGTGAGATTAATTCAGACTTATTTCATTGTGTCCAGGCCACAAAGAAAAAGGAGTAATAGTGCATGAACCGTTTTTTATCGGAGCCCCTGAAAAAACGCGGAGAATAAAAAAACCGATAGATCGGGGAAGCAAACAAAACTTTTCACTCAGAGGTGCTAACTCAGCGAACGAATTGGAGATAAATATTGTATATATACACATATATATATTATAGATGTATAAACTGGCTGGTGTACGGTACCTGTCGACTGCCTTACCCCTCACAAGGCGTCAATCCATAAGATTTGCGAAGCCGTTATCTCACTTCCTTACAGATAGCTTCCAAAGAAGACATGATTACTTGAGAATAAGTGTCACGGAAAGGTGTAACTTACGATGTCTCTACTGCATGCCAGAAGAAGGTGTTTCATTGCAGTCTGATGATAAGATCCTGACAACGGATGAAATTATTCAACTGGCGAAGATCTTTGTATCTCAAGGTGTGAAGAAGATAAGACTAACAGGTGGTGAGCCTACTATAAGGAGTGATATCATTGAAATCGTCAGAAGGTTAGGCGAGATCCCTGGAGTGGAAGAGCTTTGCTTAACTTCAAACGGCATTGCATTACACCGGAAATTATCCAAACTGGTAAATGCTGGACTCACTGGTGTGAATTTGTCCTTAGATACCCTGGTTGAAGGTAAATTTGTATTGATAACTAGAAGGAACGGACTACAAAGTGTCATGAAGAGTCTTGAGACTGCCTTATCATTGGGAATTCAAAGCGTTAAGCTGAATGTTGTTGTTATTAAAGGTTTGAATGATGACGAGATTCTGAAGTTTGTAAAGTTGGCACAGTATTATCCCCTGGAGATAAGATTCATTGAGTATATGCCATTTGATGGTAATAAGTGGGAGATGAACAAAATCGTCAGCTTCCAAGAGATTCTTGGTATCATTCAAGCCAAATATCCATTGATAAATCAGCTGAAACATAAGTATGGTGAGACTTCAAAGATCTTTGAAACCCCAGGCTTTAAAGGTCGTATTGGATTCATCTCTTCTATGACAGATGATTTCTGTGGTGATTGTACAAGGCTAAGGCTCACCTCTGATGGAAATCTAAAAGTTTGCCTATTTGATCATAATGAGGTTTCATTAAGAGATCTTTTAAGAGACAATGCTAGCGAAGAGGAGATCTTAGAGGTAATTGGGAAAGCAGTTAAGAATAAGAAGGCTAAACATGCTGATTTGGATCAGCTACACACGATGAAGAATAGACCAATGACATTAATCGGTGGGTGAGTTTCATAGATAATGAGGTTGATTTGAAGAACATGTTACTAACATAGAGAAACAGGTAATTGGAATGGGAATGGGAACTGGCAGTTTGGGAGTAGTAGAAGATACTACTCCAAACTTACGCATGTTAATGACCAAGGTGAAGCAAAGATGGTTGACATCTCTGAAAAGAAGATAACAAAGAGAATTGCTAGTGCTGAAGGCTTCATTAAGTTTTCAAATGATATTTCAGTTGAACAAATTATTGAAAATACAAATAAAAAAGGTGATGTTTTGAGCATTGCCAGAATATCAGGTATACAGGGAATTAAGAAAACGTCAGATTTGGTTATTTTATGTCATCCTTTGGCTTTAACCAAAGCAGAAATAAAACTGGAAATCTTATCAAAGAGAGAGATTCGAGTTCATAGTACTGCTCAGTGTGAAGGTAAAACAGGCGTTGAAATGGAAGCACTAACTGGCTGCACCATTTCGCTATTAAACATTTATGACATGTGTAAGGCCGTTGATAAAGAAATGGAAATCTATGGGATTCGAGTCTTAACCAAAATTGGGGGTAAGAATGATTTCCCCCTAGCTATCGACATCAAGTAAAGAAGATTTCCTAATTGGGAACGAGAGGTGGGCAAGCCACCGTTTCACGATGCGGGACCAAAAGTATAAACACTTGGCATTTCCTAATTTGGAATTTTTAGCTCACGTAGCTTTATCGCTAGATATTATTTGAAAGGGTCTGAATATACAAATTATGAAATAATATGTAGAAAATGATCGAATTGTGAAAGTATAACCATGATATATACGAACTGACACCTTCCCCTTGACAGATTCCAGTGTATCATTCCCTATAGCGATTACTATGTAACCTGTAGGTGAAGCCGTTCGTATATGTCATTTAACATAAATATGGTGACGTTTCTATCACTGCACGTGTTTTCCAGCAGAAACTGAAGCTTGTTTTCTATATTTAGGGTGTGCATTGTTAGCCAGCATTATGCAGTCATCGTACATTGAAACATACAACCAAACGGCTAGACGCAATAAAAACCCCGAAAAAATTCAGTACAGAAACCGCAATAAAATAAGATCAAGCATCTTCTATATAAGACTATAAGACATTAATAATAGGATAAAAAATATCAAGGATAAAGTCTGAAAAATAGGGGCAATACAAAATTCCAACGGAAAAAGTAGACACATCTGGGATGGTGGGGAAAAAAGAAAAGGTGCAGCATGCATAATGCAGGGCAAATCTAAGTCATGCATATTCTTCCTTTCTCTGTGTTTATTTTGTTTTGGTGTGGCTCTTTGCTATGAAGAATGGGGACAGGGTGAACGGCGAGGAAACCAGCATTCTACGTAATTTGAAACTCAAGGAAAAGTATATAAAGAGATGGAAATTCCCATTTTCGCTCAGTTCTTTTTCTTCCGTTCTCTCTGTATATCAAAACACTTTTTTCATTCGCTATAACAATGTTCTCCAAGACTATCGCTGCTTTATCCTTTGCCGTTTTGGCACTTGCTGACTCCGAGACTTTCGGTTTGATTATTATCAGATCTGGTTCTCAATATCAGTACTCTTCTATCTCTGTTACTAACGGCGAATTTGCCATTGGTACTGAGAACTACGTTGAAGGTGTTATCACCGATGATGGTCTCTTTAAGTTGTCTGATGGTTCTTACGCTGTTGTTAAGTCTGACGGTATTTACACAGGTACCGAAGGTTCTTCTTCATTTGCTATCTCTGATGGTTACTTGAGCTATGATGGTTCCCAAGCTTTCTCCATCAGTGATAACTTGGTCATCGCTGGTTCTTCCTCTGGTACTTCTGTTGCATTGAGAGCTACTCTTTCTACAGGTTCTACTGCTTCAGACTTCAGTCCATCCGGTTCCACATCTTCTACATCTTCAGAGGAAGCTGCCAAGACAACACAGGCTGCCGTTGCTGAGAACAAAACAAACTCTACCACCACTACTTACACTTTTGAGACCGCTAACGGTGCTGCCCACCTTGCAAGTGCTGGTGTTGGTGCTGTCATTGCTGCTGCTGCTGCTCTTTTGATCTAAGATTCATGGCTATTGGATCAATTTCAAAACAAAACCATTTTTCACTACATTAATTCTCTTTTTCAGTTTGGACCTATAGCTTAAAACAAAGCTATTTAAATTTAATCTTCTATCACACACTTCTTTCTATAGTTCACTTTTAATAAATATTTGTACTATTATATAACCTAACTCATTAGAACCGATTCAAATCATAGAAACTACATTCCTACTAATTCGACTAGCTTTCTTACAGCTTCATAAAGACGCAAGGGGCTGGCTGTTGAATAACTTGCACTCCTGAGATAGGAACCCAAAGATTCAATCCCAGGGGGTAACTAAGCCAAAATCACCAAAGCAAACTTTATTAACAAGATTATCGGAGAAACCAAATAAATGATCCAAAAATAAATGCGACTTTTACTGTTGTTTATGCGCGATGATGTAATGACATGACTTCACGGAAAAACTTTTGTATAACGCCATTTGATTTCTAACGTCAAAATAATGCCGACAGCATTTCATTCGTTAGAAAAATTTCACCATTTCTATTTATACTCCATTTGACAGATCAAGGGTTTTTCTTTTTTTAGGTTAACCGGCCTGCATGCAATTAAGGGGTCAGAAAACCGTTTATGCGCAGGGCATTTCCAATTTTAGAATCCTGCAGCCAGCCTCATCGGAATATTTTTAAACATTTCACTTTATGTCTGGGGTAAACAAAACGTTACTTAATACTAAAAAATATTTCTTATCAGACAGAGTTCAGGAAAAACCTAAATTTGGATTCGTTTGTAGATCTTTCCTCGTTTTAAAGCCTTCCTATAAAAACTGTGGCTGGCCCCTTAAAATCTCTTCATATTTAATTGTACTATCTTCTCTAATAGACACTTTCATTTGAGAAGAAGTATTAAAGGCTAAACATGATATTTACAACACTCACTGTTATTCTCTTCACCATCAATCTTGTTCTTGGATTGCCTGTTCCAAAACAGAGATATTCCATGGTGGTAAAGAAGGAGTTCCATTACTTCCACCAGGAAGAAATTATCATTAAGGACAACTCTTTAGTCATATCACCAATAGACTTCAGAGAGGAACCATTTGAGTACAACCTGTTTAATGGGTTCATGAATAAAATGGGGCAATTAATAATCGATAGTAACATTTTGTCAGTTGGGGATGGAAATCTCTCTATGGTCCACGAGGATTCAGTCAACGAGGATGATAAGAAAACCAACACAATGTTCTCTATAAAAGAAGGTAATCTTTGCTTAGACAGCTCTTGCCATTTCAAGCTTTGCCCAGCATTCAAAACAGAGAGCCAAGGTCCAATGTTTTTCACAATCCATCATCCAAGTGATCCTTCCTCTGAGTGTGAAGGAAAGATTGAGAATATCCAACTCTCTATGATAGATGAACTTGGAGTGCCTGCAAATGACTTTGAGGCCCCAGAATTCGTCTACAACATCGGACACAGAATGTTCTTGTGACTTCCATATCACACGATAACCTATTAATGAACTATACCCCGTATGAATGGTACTTCTCGTGTGAAGCTTCATTCATTTAAATTGCATCTCTTCACCATAATTTTTCTGCATATCCCACTCCTTAATATTTAATAATAACTTAACCTAATAACACTCCCTTAATGACCTCTCTACATATTAGCGTAGTAAACTGGTGGTATTTTCATTATTATACAACTGCATTCAGTGCTTTTTATTTAAATTTTAATTAGTCTGTTATTACTCATTTCTAGCAACACAGAATGCATCCGAGACCTCAATAGCTTCATAAGTACCCTGCAAGCTCGTCAGCACTCTATACTCATAAGCATAGATGTCTGTTACTTTGTGAGTTTCGACAACCTGAGACTTCTTCTTACCACGTCTCACTTCAACTTCTTCCGTTCTAACATATGTCAATGTGAATGGTGGTGTACCTTCAAAGGAGAAAATAATCTCTGCCTGGTCACCTTCATGGATATCTTGCACAATGTAATCACCCTGTGAAACTTCAACAGATGGAATAGGGTGAATAGGAATTGAGAGTCTCTCAAACTGCTCAGCGTTATCAGCTAGTGTGAAGTTAACAACACAGTTGGAAGCAGAGTCACCGAGAGAAACAACCGAGATTGTACCTGGGTCAGATGCTAGTCTAATGAATTGTGTCGACTGCTCAGTTGCCTTCAGCTGCAAGCCATTGAACTCATACACAATCTCAAATGGTGCAGTACCAATCAATTGATAGCCAATGTGATCACCAACACAGTAGTTCATACTGGAATCAAGCTGGTTAATCTTTGGAGTATCAGTGATAGAGAAAGAGATGTAGTTGTTATCAGAGAAGTCATCTTGAGTACACCCGTCAGCATCGCTGATCTTGACAATAGTGACCAAATGGTTACCAAGCTTAAGCCCACGGTACAGTTCCTTAAGATCAGAAGACGAGTCAATGTTATTCAAAGTGACAAATTCTGACTTGGAGCTGCTCTCGTGGAAAATCTCAAAGGTGACACTGAAAGGAGATTGGCCTTCAATGGCCAAGTTCACAGCATCCAATGCACCCTTCTCAAGCAGGTTGGTAGTACATGTTCTGTATGACTTTCTCTTGTTCTTGAACTCACCCTTTGGAGATGGGTTGACGTGCTGTTTGATCACAATGTCATCGGTTCTGTAGTGGATCTTTTCAAGGTCGCTCTTGGCGTAAATGGCGTCATAAACACCAGTAACAAAGTACTTGAAGTCACCACCTTTGTCATTCAAAAGTCTTAGCGAAGCAAACTTCGTTGCAACGGAGATGCTCTTGGAGACACGACGACCATCGGGACCTGAGATAACGTAGTCGACAACGAATGGCGGAGAACCCTGGAGAGAGAGGTCAACAGAGTCCTCATGGAACTGACAGATGCTCTTCTTTTGGAAGAGATTGTCACTTTTTTTGGTGATCTCACCGTGCTGAGTAACGGACAGAGAAGGCTTTGGAAGATACGTGATTTCAAACTTGTCAGATGCGCCAATGACACCCGGACACTGAGAGTCCTTCACAGACTTTAGCTTATAAATACCAGCCTTAGATACTTCAATGGAGGACTTGTGGGCGTTTCTGAATACCTGGTGATGCTGTGAGACAAAGTTGCCCTCGTGGTCATACAGCTCATACTCAACTTGGTACTGTCCCTCACCCAGGAGTCTCAGTGGGAGCTCAACAGAGTCGCCTTCTTTGATCTTCAACTTGCAGTCACCTTCTGGGACACCAAATCCAACAGATGGAACCTCTCGTCTGACCTTAATCTTAGCATCAGCACCGTTCAAGTTAACAAGGCAGCCCTTGCTGTCTTCAACAGCAGTGAGGGAAACAATGTACTCACCACCGGCCTTGAACTCTAAGGTCTCAATTTCAAAGTGGTTTCTGTTGATGTTCTTTGCTGTGTATGGGACTCTCTTGTTCGTCAGTGTCTCAATGATATCATAGTCCAAGGTAAATGGAGCTTCACCCTTAAGCTGCACAGGGATTTTGGCCCTGCTTCCCAAACAGAGTGTCGTATCAGAGCGAGTGTTAGCAATCTCAGCACTTGGCTTCACTCTCATGGAGGTTGTGAATGTGTAATCACTCACAGGCGAGAGTGCGATAGGATCAGAGTAGAGACTGTCCTGTAGGCCCGTGAAGGCGATCTCATAGTTACCTTCCTGGGAAGGCTCATAGGAGAAGCGGTGTCTTGTTCCCTGAGATTGTAGTCTCTTGGACTCATGCAAATAACGCTGGCCGTCGTTGATTCTGTAGACCTTCTGCTCCAAGTTGAAAGGAGGAATACCGACAAACGACAAGTCAAAGATGAGACCAACCTGGCCAACACAAGTGTCAGTGATCGGCTTAGAGTCGATCTTGAGCTGTGGGATGACCGGAAGGGAAACCGACACGGATGAACGACCGCTGATAACTGCAGGACAGAACTTGGAGTTGACAGAGAGCAGAGTATAAGTACCCGGCTTTTCGACGTTGAGCTCGTCGTCACTGTTCTTGAAAGTGCGCTTGATGATCTCAGTCTTTGACTCATCTTCGCTGACAAACTTGATCTCGGCCTCAAAGGGACCTGCATCTCGGGAGGCTTGGTCAATGTTCAGGAACAACGATCTCTTCGTAGCAGTCTTTTTGTTCATTCTCTCGTCCAAGTTGACCTTCGGTAAGTCGTGAGAGTAGAAGCTCTGTAGCAGGTTATGCTGCTTGAACAAATCCTCATCCTCATTCAAAGTTTGAGTGTAGTTGAAGACATTTCCCAAACCATCCACAATCTCATCAATTCTGAAAGAGTAGTCACCGAGGTGACGGACTGGGTTCTCAAGCTCAACCTCCACTGACTGTGACTTTGCCCAGCTGAGATCAGAGAGCTGCTCACGTGTGAGCAGCCTAGAGCTGCTGTAGCTGAGCAATGGACTCTGGAAGAACTCCGGCTGTAACGACTGGTCGTTGAACTCCTGGACCTCGTGATTGATGAACTTCTTGTATTTAAGCTTCAAAGGTGGAACACCGTTGATGGTAAACTTCACAGAGTAGGCGTCACCAAGACACTTCTCAGGGTCCAGCTTTGTGCTGATCTCTGCGGTTGGACAGTATGGGACAATGAGCGGAGAACGGTAGGTCCTTAACCCAAGGTATTTCGAGTCAAGTGCCTGGTTGATTTCATAGAGACCAACGTTGCTTACCGGGATGTTGATGTAGTTGATGTTTGGGCCCGATACCGGGTCTCTTTCGTAGAGGTCGTTGATTGTCGTGGTGTCGAATCTCTTGATGTCCTTCTTGGTATAGTTTAGGTACTGGACACCGTTTGTATCAAAGTCGGTGAACTTGACTTGGAGGAAGTCGATCTCAGAGGTTGAGTTCAGTCTCACCGGCACTGACATCTTGTACGGGGAGCCACCGAGTGGCAGACAGAAGCTCTCCTGGAAAGGGTTCAGCTGAATGGTGTTCTCAGGGAGAATCTTGATGGTGTGCGAACCCTTGAAATGCTGCTGGGAGCTGTACTTCCCGGTGCTTGTTGTGGATCCCATGATTGTGAGGTCCCTTGTGTTGAATTTCTTCCAGGCGACCAGGATCACCGAGGTGACTGGGAAGCTCATCTCGCTGGCGAGGAAGAGGTTCACGACAAACATCACGATGATCTGCAGGATGACGACTGGTCTCGAGAAGGTGAGGGATGGGATTCGCAGTATAGGGAGGAAGTATATCAGCGCAGAGTCATAGAACAGGTATTTTGTGATGAAGTTGAAGTGCTGGTTCGGGAATGACACCCCCAGCAGCGATGAGATCGGCAGGCTGTTCTTGAAGAGTATGAGATCGTAGATCTTGTAGAACTGAAGGATGGCGATGAGTACCAGGACAAAGGCACGCTGCGACCCGATATCCAGGATGGTAGCCGGGATCAGCGGCTGCTGCACCAGCAGTGCCTGTGTGTCCGTGCTTGGTGTGAGCTTCTCCCTTTTGACGTGCTCCTTCGCTAGACGATGGCGCAGTGATCCAGGCGTCCCATCGTAGCCAACCGGCTCGCCGTAGAGCTCGCTGAGCCTCTGTCGTCTCGATCTCTCCATCTGTGTGTTTGTGGTGTGATGGAAAGTGAGAGAGTGAGAATAAAGCAGAAAATCAGCTGCCCAATGGGTAAAAACGGTGAAATACAAGCACCTTTTTGTTGATGTTTTGAATCGAATTTTTTTTGCCCGTATAAAACGTAAACAATTGAAAATTCGCGAAAAGAGACGGAAATGGCCGCATTAGGAAATACTGCGTGGCGCGCTGCTTCCAGCGTGGTGTGCGGGTGTCGGGGTGTTATGTACATGCACAGCTGCGGGCTCTGGGAACAGCTCTCTCTTTGTTTCTCTGCTTTTTCCCACTTACACGCCCTCTAGTGATACGGTCATCGCCAAAAGCCATCATGACGATACGTGGGATGATGAGTGTTGGTTCTAAGTACCTGAAGTTTATTGGACCCGGGATAATGGTCTCAGTGGCATACATGGACCCTGGTAACTACTCTACATCTGTCTCGGGTGGTGCCAACTATGAGTATAAACTGCTGTTCGCCGTGTTCATGTCCAACATATTTGCCATCATTTTACAAAGTTTATGTATCAAGCTGGGTACCGTGACAGGGCTGGACCTGGCACAGAACTGCAGGAAGCATTTGCCTAAATGGTTGAATTTATCGTTATACATACTTGCAGAGCTCGCCATCATTGCTACGGACTTGGCAGAAGTTGTGGGCACTGCTATTGCATTGGAGATCCTTTTTAATATCCCATTAGAGTATGGTGTTCTGCTCACTGTACTGGATGTTATCATTATATTATTTGCATATAACCCTGAATCAAACTCCATGAGAAATGTACGGGGATTTGAGATTTTTGTTTCTATTTTTGTCTTCCTCACAGTTGGGTGCTTCGTAATGGAGCTCTACAGAATAGAAGTGAAGGACAAATGGGAAGTCTTCCGTGGATTTTTACCTTCAAAGGAACTCACAGAGGAGAAAGCAACCTATTTGGCACTCGGTGTTCTCGGTGCTACCGTGATGCCTCATTCTTTGTACCTGGGTTCATCACTGGTACAACCCCGTCTCACAGAATACGATATAACGCATAATCACACGAGGGAAGATAACAAGAAGCCATCTTTACAAGCTATAAAATACTGTCTGAAATACTCATATGCAGAACTGGTTATTTCTCTTTTCTTCATTGCAACTTTTGTCAACTCTGCCATATTGATCGTCTCAGGTGCTACACTTTACGGACAACCAGACGCTGATGATGCCGATTTGTTAAGTATTTATGACATGCTTTCAAGACTGGTGTCTCCATCTGCTGGTTTGATATTTGCCCTGGCTATGCTATTCAGTGGCCAAAGTGCAGGTATCGTCTGTACAATGGCTGGTCAGATAGTCAGCGAGGGCTTCATTGAATGGTCTTTCAAACCATGGGTAAGAAGAATCGTCACTAGGCTAATAGCCATAGTTCCGTGTCTGATTGTGACTCTTACTATGGGAAGAAAAGGTATAGCTGATATTCTCAACGGCAGTCAGGTCGTTTTATCTATGATTTTACCATTTGTCTCAGCACCATTGATCTACTTTACTTCTACTAAGAAGTACATGCAAGTACAAATACAACCAGACACTAACTCCCAATCCCAACAGTTGAGAGACTCGGAGCATGAAAGCTATGGTACTGTCAGTCAATCTGCTCTTACAAGTACAGTCGACTATACCAATGGAAAATTCCTTACATACATCGGAGTAATCACATGGGGAACCATCGGCTTCCTCAACTTCTTCTTGATCACCTCTTTCCTTTTAGGTAAAGACGTTCATTTCTAAAATACATATTTGTTCTATAGAATACAGGTCGTTATAATTAGAGAGGTTAAGTATATATAAAAAATGGTGCTCGAGAGTAAAAGACAAAGCTAACGTCTTGTTTTGTATTTCCTCTTTGAGGCATTTGGATTCTGCTGTGGCACGGGTAGTGTTCCTGGGTAAATGAACTGTTCTACTGGTAGAAGCGTTGAAGGTTTGACGTCTGGAACAGTATCTTGGAAGTAGATAATCTCCTTTAAGAGTCTGAAACATTTATAGTAAACCTCTTCCTCTTCCTTTGTTGGCATCCTCAAACCCTTGGAATATCTTTCCTCTCTTAAGGTTTGCAGCTTGGCTAACTGTTCACTGAGATACTGTTGTTCTGAGCCAGTCTCAAAGGCCTCAATCTCCTCGTCATCAATGTGATTCTGCGGACTCCATTCATACAATTTCATCAAATCATCTTCTGTAAGTTCTCTGTGTACCTCTTCTGTGGCTTCTGACGCTACTCCGTTTTTAGGAACATCTTCTTTGACCTCTTCAGCCTCCTTCGTCTCCTCTTCCTTTTCCTTTGAAGGTTCATCCATATCAACGTCCTCAGTTTTTATCTCCGTTCTCCATCTTTCCAGTTTTTTGTATCCAATGTTCTCGAGCCATAAACGACCTTTATCAGTCGAAGGCACGACAAATGTCTGCTCATCAATGGCAGGCGCAAAACTTTGTAAGTCACTGGTTTCCAGCCACTTAGCAGTAGGCAATGAGTACCAGTTTGGATGTAAGAACCTGCTTAACAGGTCACCCGACGTGGAATTTAATTGTGGCAGTCTGTTGATGTGTGGTGAAAGGTCCCCCAGTGGTGTCGAGTAAGCTGTGTTTGTGGCTGGGAGCACTTTGGTAGACTGCAATGGGTCGGGGAGAATGACCTCTCTTTCGTCCAATGACGATCTCTCGTTCAGAGATGTGAACAGTGGCACGTTATTTTGAGTTAAAATGACATAGGCTTCAGAGTGGCCAACGCTGTATGATGAGCTGATGCTGTCAAAGTCATCAGCCAGCATCTCTTCAAAGCTGGACTCCTCACGGTTGTTGTCCAAGGCATGTCTTGAGCTTTTCAGCTCGTCAATTGCCAGTTGGCAACGGTAGCACTCCCTTAGGAATAGCTCTGTGGAGAACTGGAAAAATCTGTCGACTTCAACGTAATCGGCACCACCAATCTCGAGGTCGTTGATCAGCAAGTACGAGGCGATTTTGATATCGTGGAAGAAGTGGTATGGTGACTTGTACAGAGACGAGTCGTATTTCTCGGTGATTGTAGTGGAATCATAGTCTGGACCAGAGCTGAGCAGCTCTCTGAGTGATGTCGTTATCTTGAGTGGATCCTTTTCTAAGAACTTTAGAGGTATCTGAGCTGTGAGAACACCCCTTTTATCAACACTATAGAGGTTAGTATCAAAGAGTACGACATATCGGCTGGGAGATACTTACGATTGTAAAACGTCATACACGCTCTTCAGTGCCTCTTTAAAGATTTCTGTTGGTTTAGCTGATGCGCGTCGCTGTTAGTATACATCAAGACGAAGGGAGTAGCAGTGGCTGATCCTTCTGATATACAGAAAATTCGAATCACACCATCTGACATTTGAATGTTGGAGACTCACCCATTGTTTTTGTTTCGCCCCTCTATGTGTAGTTTTTTTCTATTCAGAAATGGCCCTTTTTGGAAAACTTAAACAATGATTTCAATTAGAGATTTCGCTGTTGTTGTTTGTTCCCGAGTTTTGTCGGTTTTCAGGCTTTTCACGTAAAAAAAAAAATACGCGAAACCGCGCGCGCGGTGAAAAACACAAGGTAATGTCCGAATCGGGAAATTGCCGTATATGGAACTACACTGTTTCTTTACGTATTTATAGCTTTTATTGCTGTTCATTCGTTAATCCACTTACCGTTTATACGGTTCTGCACAACCTTAAGTGGTTTTAAATCCCAACCGATACCACCGTTGGCCATTGTAGCACCGTATCTTGGAACGACGTAACACTCTCTCTTTGTAGATGACAAGAGCTTTGGGGCATAAGGTGGTCCCAATGGTTTAGAGTAAGTAATCATAGCACTGTTCTTAGCAACATTGGCAAGACCGACTGCTGTGATGTTACATAATGCTCTCATTCTGCGCTTTGGCATCTTGACAGAGTCAGGGTTGTTGTTTGCACCCAATACAATGGACTCATATACCAAATATGAAGGTGGAACTTCACCAGAGGTACACATTATAGAAGATGGATGGATGTAGACATAAGGCGAGTCACCCTCTTGATGTGTTGTTGTTGGTGTCACTGAGATATAAGGAATGTTTATGATATCAGTCTTACTTGTCAACCTGGACTCAGATTCAATCAAGTCAGCTCTGATAGCGACATTATCCACAAATCCTGCAGCAATCACCTGTTTTAACAGCTTAACCTGATCTTCTTTAGGTAAGCCAACCTTCAAATCAGCCTCGGTGACATTAGCAGCAACATTCTCCTTGGTTGTCAACGATTTGACAATGTATGTAACTTGCTTTCTCAGCTTCTTAATCTCCTCCATTATCTTAGGTCTCAAGTAGTTGGATCTTAAGAACTCTAACTGTTTCTCAGCTTTAACCCAATCAAAGGCACACACTGCACCTAAAATTCTCAATGCGTCACTTGATTTATCAAGTTTACCAAGCATTTGTCTTGAAGCATAGAACTCAGTACGCAAATTACGCTTTGCCTCAATATCCTTAGGGTTCAAAATTTCAACTTCCTCCTCTTCTTCATCATCATCGTCATCTCGTTTGACCTTTCTCACTTCAGTTAATCCTAGCTCATTCTCGTTAATGAGAGGGTCACCAACAGATAAGGCAGAAACAATTGCAACAACATAAGGCATACATCCTCTTTGGTTACCAAGCATTAACATTTTTGCATAACGTGGACTCATTGGGAATAAACTCATGTTCTTACCCATATCAGTGATACGACTATCTTCAGTCAATGCACCTAATACATGTAATAGCTTTTCGGCTTGACGTAACTGTAATCTCTCTGGTGGAGTCGGGAATGGGAAGTTCACAACTTGATGGATACCCATACTCTTCATCGTCAATACAACACTTTCAATTGGCATACGAAGAATCTCAGGTTCTGAGAATTGTGGGAAATCTCTCTCATACACAGCTGAAGAATATAATCTGTAACAATGACCTGGACCGGTACGACCAGCTCTACCAGATCTCTGATTAGCACTGGCTTTACTCACCCAGTCTACTTCATAACTTTGAACACCGGTGGACATGTCAAACTTACGTTCCTTAGCTCTACCGGCATCAACCACATATCTGACACCTGGAATAGTTAAGGAAGTTTCGGCAACATTTGTAGCGACAATGCAGAGACGAGAACCTTTTGGAGGCTCCTTGAAGACCTTCATTTGCTCATGAGTTGGTAACAGAGAGTATAAAGGTAAGACGTACAGTGGATCTTTAGCTGTTTGTCCTTCTTCCAAAGTCTCCTCAAATCCTTCTTCTTCGCCATCTTCATCACTAATATCACCGTCGTCAATCTCCTCACCATCATCATTTACTTTAACACTGAATTCAACGTCTTCAACCTCGGTGTCTGCATGTTTTGCGCTTATACGAACATCGGCGACATCTTCAGTCTGGTCATCGGAAGTTTTCTTATTCTTCTTCTGTGGGAATGGGAACTCATTTCTTAACTTCTTAACAAGACCTGTGATTTCATTCTGACCAGTCATGAAGATTAAAATGGCACCTGGGGGAAGTTTCTGATGGATCTTACAAGTTTTTCTGAACGCTTCATCGACGTAGTTATGTGCTGTACGTTTGTTGAAATGAACTGAAACTGGGTATTGACGAGCTTGAACTTCCAGAATCGGTGGTGCTGTTTCGAACAAAGTCTTGTTTTCACTGAAATCTGAAACTCTAAGTGTGGCAGACATAATGATCAATTTTAATCTTTTGTACTTCTCTGGGTTTTCATCACTAAGTTTACGACGGAGTCTGACGACACGACTGAGCATACCAATGAGGATATCTGTGTTGATGTTACGTTCATGTGCTTCATCAATGACGATTGCGGAATACTTCTCGAGAATGAAGTCTGTCATCATTTCACGGAGCAAAACACCGTCTGTCATGAATTTCATTCTTGTGTCTGGTTTAGTTGTGGAATCAAAACGGATCTGATATCCTACGCTCTTTCCGTGGTCACCCAATTCATTAGCGACACGGTTGGCCATAGACACAGCAGCCACTCTTCTTGGTTGTGTGATACCGATCATACCTGGGTTCTCTGGACTTTCAAGGGATCCATATCCGGCCTCATAGAGGAACTGAGGAACCTGAGTAGTCTTACCGGAACCTGTTTCACCACAGAGAATAACAGTATCGTTATGATGTATAGCTTCCATGATTCTGTGTTCTTCACCAAAGACTGGGAGCTGCATTCTAGATTGCTGAATCTCCTCAGGTCTGTTGATGGTGACGTAGAATGCCTTACGCTGGCTTCTCTCATCAATAGGAATGTTGTCATCTTTCAGACCATCTTCCAAGTCCTCTTTGCGGACAACACGCTGGTAGTTCTTGTAGTCGTAGTTAGGGAGATCAACACCACCAGCCTTAGCACGACCCTCGAGTCTTCTCAACTGTTCATCGGCCCATTGTTTGAAATCGTCAGCCTTAGCACTGTGGGTGAATTTCTTGGTCTCTTCTTCCTCGGATTCTTCCTCAGATTCTTCTTCGGATTCTTCTTCGGATTCTTGATCATCCTCACCCTGATCCTCACTCTCTTCTCCTTCACCTTCTTCTCCTTCTTCTTCTTCTTCTTCTTCAGATTCCTCGTCAGAGTCAGATTCAAAGTCCTGGTCATCTTCAACTTCAATCTTGGTCTTGTTCTGGGCCTTCTTCATGTCTTCTCTCTCAACCATTGCTCTCCATGTGTATTTCTTCTTTGGTGCTTTCTTAACCTTTTGTACATTAGCGAATCCAAATCCTGAAGCCATACCACCTGCTGCTGGTCTCATATCGACGAACCCGGAACCTCCGCTTGGGCCAAAAGAACCAAATTTATCTTCGTCTTCTCCATCACTTGAAGAGCCATCATTATCTTCCATATCTTCGTCCCAATTACGTACTTGACGTTCTTCATAAAGTATATCATTGGTCTTCTCACTACCACGTCCTTGCTTCTCTAATGACATTGCCTCGGCGAATTCCTCTTTCCTTGTTTGTCTACCTGTACCAAGAAGCTTAGAACTCTTCAACAGAGTAGTGTCAAATGTAGAATTGTTGAGCTTTTCTATGAGTACTTTTTTTTCTTCTCTCTTGAGTTGGTGATCAATGTACTTCTCGAGTCTTTTCTTCTTCTGTCTTGACATTTTTGACTCTTCTGCTGGCATTAAGTTCTCTTCCAGTTTTCTTTTCTTCTGTTCACGCTCTTCAGCCGTCATAGGCTGAAGGATCTCAGAGTTTGGGTCCTGTTCTTTAGGCTCTATCACTTCTTGTTGTGTCTCTGAACCATCCTCCAAATGACGGTAGAACTGTTTCTGACGGGCTTTTTTCAGCTTATCTTGCTTAGCAAGCATACCTGAGCGGGCCTTCTCATTGAATCTTTTTCTATATTTTCCCATCTTTCAAAGTACACCCTTTGAAGTGTATTCATTTTATTAGAGAAGAGCGATGAGCCTATGAATAATTTTTTTTGTACTGCGAAAAAAGTGCGAGGGCTCAGAACCATTTTCACATTATTGGTTTTATTGTTAGCCGGAATGTTTAATTTTACTATTTTTTCCCCCAAGTAATAATTTTAGAGCAATCCGATTCCATTTTGGCTAATTTTTATTGGAAAATATTTAATAAACCCACCTAGAAACCACCTCTGCCCGGAAAGCTCACTGTTCAGAGGATCATTACAGGCGCGACGAGACAATTCTTTGATGGGGATTTGAAGCTGCTTGAGATCAGACAAGCTGAAAGCCTTGAAACATTGGACAATAAGAAATGAATAAATTGGAGGTCGAGGAAGGTCTCTATGGGCTTGTTGAAGAACCAAACATTGGTAGAATCCGGTTTGGCCCGTATGAGCTGAGCACCTGGTACGGCTCAGCTGTGTACTTTGCGAGGGATCAAAAGTCACTGGGGTTTCGGTATGCCAACGACGATACGAATTCTAAAAAGAGACCAAGCATAAACTCCAACGCAATATGGATGGACAAACTGTATATCTGTGATCGCTGCTTCAAATACACCGAGCAAAAAGCCGAGTTTGACGAGCACCTGCTGTGCTGTTCGCTGATGGAGAAGCAGACTGGTAAGATCGTTTATAAGGACTCTCCACACACAATACGAAGAGTAAGGGGGTCAAAGCACAGGCTCTTTGCACAGAACCTCTGTCTCTTCACTAAGCTTTTCCTCGATAATAAGTCGGTGTTTTTCACAGTTGAGTATTTTGACTTCTACATTGTCTATGACAACGCCACGGATAAGCCGATGGGCTTCTTCTCTAAGGAACTGCTTTCGCCAGATAGAAACAACCTGGCATGTATCCTTGTATTCCCACCTTACCAAAGAAGACACTTGGGGTCGCTGTTGATCTCCTTGTCATACGCGATATCACGATCTGAGAAGTTGATCTCCGGTCCCGAGAAGCCATTATCACCGTTTGGACTCATTGGGTATTTGAGGTACTGGAGTAATATAATCGCTAGAGAGTTCTTGTATGGTCAATTCAGAGACAAAGACTCAATCAAGCTAGAAGAACTCACAATATCAACAGGAATTCGAGTTGAAGATATCACCATGACACTAAAGTATATGGGGATTATCAGTACTAAAGACAGCACCATTTATATCGAAAAGGATGCTTTACACAAATGGGCCAAGTCCAATAAGATTAACACAGAGCCTCTCTTGAAACCAGAGTGCTTACTAATCGAATAAATAGATAATGACAATTATGAGATTAATTTTTATTATGTAGATTCAAACAACATTTGAATTTCCTCCACTCTTCTCTTTCTTCTCTCTTCTTCTTCAGCCTCAACGGCTTCTCCTATGGTTCTCTTTCTCTCTTGAATTTTGAGCATTTTTTCTTCAATACTTCCCTCTATAATGAATCTAACGACCTTAACATTGTTAGCTTGGCCAATTCTGTGAATACGGTCAATTGCTTGATCTTCAACACTTGGGGACCACCATGGATCACACATAAATGCCCTCGAGGCCTCGGTGAGGTTCAAACCAACACCACCAGCTTTCAACGACAACAATAGCACAGTAACAGAGCCTGTTGACTCTTTGAATTCTTTGAGAATGGCAGCTCTTTTCTCCAGATTGAGTCCACCGTGGAATTTCAAAACTGTGAGACCGTGTTCTTTCTGTATCTCTCTCTCCATTACATCTAAGAACGTAGAGAATTGAGAAAAGACAACCACTTTCTCATTAGGTGAAGTATCCCTAATGATTCTTAAATGTGACAAAAGTGCATTCAACTTCGATGATCGGAGGTTATCATCATAACGGTGTAGTCCGAACTTATCGCCTGATTCGTTTACCAACTTCAATGCCAGTTTCTTAGGTTGAAGAAGCTTTGAGCCAGATATAGGATCTCTGCAATTTGGACAGAGTGAAATGTTACCTTTCATCTGTTGGTAATTGCAATGCTCCAAGATACATGATAAACAGAAAGAGTGTCCACACTCTGTGAAGCAGATGTCATTGAAAGGAATAGGTTGAGTAGTACATATGGAACACTCTAAATCGTCAAGATTTCCATACATTCCATTGATTTTCGATTTAGCAATGCTCATTTCATTGACTGGGAAATCATTAACACCTTGGTTTAACAGTTCTTCTGGAATATCAATTGTAGGAACTGTCTTTGTTGAAATGTCTTCATCCATCTCATCTCCACCTCCCTTAATCAAATCTAAATGACAACAAACTTGTCTGAGTCTCAAGATATGCACGAGAATCATGGTATACTTCTTCAAAAGATCACCTCTTCTTAATCCATCCTTCACGGAAGTCTCGGCTCTTGCGAGGAACCAGCTGTATAGAGCTTTCTCCTTTGGACTGAATTTGATCTTTTCGATTATGACTTCCTTTTGAGGCAGTTCAACAAGTGCTTTACCATTCTTCTTCATATTTTTCGTTCTTCTCAATAGCACTGGCTCTAAAATTGACTGAACAACGTCTAATGCTTGTTTGTAGTCCTTCTTTTCAAATGGTGTGGTGATGAATGTATTCCAGTAAGAGATGTGAGACCAAGGCTCAAGCTCGAGGAATTTAATCAGGGAATATAAGTCATCCAACCTATTAATGATTGGTGTACCTGTTAAAATCCACTTTCTAGAGCTTTGTAAATCATAGATAGCCTTTGTAGTCTTTGCCATTCTGTTTCTAATATTGTGACCTTCATCAAGTACAATTCTGAAGAATTTAACGGAGTACAACCCACTTCTTGGTAGTTCGTCTGATCCTAAACCGACCAACCTTGACCATTCATTTTGTATTGTTCCATATGTCGTAAAGACAATTAAAGGTGGGTTATCCTTACATAGCTGAGATCTCAAGTCATCACCGACTTCGCTGCCGTAGTATACCAGAAATGTGCTGTCTTCCCCATTGGCTTTGACAAATTCGTCCTGCCACTGTTGTAGTAAAGACATTGGTAATACAACAAGAGTAGTACTAAATGCATATCTTTCATCATATGCCATCTTGTGATCATATTCCTTATCTTTAGGAACAGTGTGGATGAGGGACATAGTGGAAACAGTTTTACCGAGACCCATTTCGTCGGCAAGAATACCACCTCTACATATACCTTTCAGAACAGGTCTCTCTAAGGAGAATTCACCAGAGTATAAGTTACCATAGAATACCTTATCGTCAAATTGTTCACGTTGTGATTCGTCTCTCATTACTATCCATGATCTGTCCCTTGGCCATTTGAATTCCTTCCATAGTGGGTTCATTAATTCACCCGTCTCCTCGTTTGCAAGTTCTCTTTCACTTCTCATCATCCATGTCAGTCCTTGTTTCTGGTATGATCTTAGGTTTAATTTGAAACTCTCAGATGTTTCTGTCTCCGGTAATGTCTCCAAGATTTTCTCCGTCTGTGTTCTTCTATAAAATTCTTTGAGCTGATTTAAGTTCATCTCATCTACCGGTTGGGATGACTCGTTTACTTCTTGAGACCCGAGCTTAGAAACTTGTTCATCATCGTCCAGATCAATCACCTCGATCACCTCTTCTTCAGGTTCTTGATCTTTAGTAATATCACCAGCATTCACTTGGAAATCAAGTTTATTAAATAGTTTCAACATTGCTTCTTGTCTCTTTCTTATGGATTGCTCTGCTGCGGTTTCATGAGCTGTAGTGTTACCAAATCCCAAGCCCTTCATCTGTTTTAACTCATCGTCATAATTTTCATTCTTGTACTTGTCAAATATCTTTGAAGTGAGGAAGCAGTCTAACTGCACAATGAAAGTGTCACCCGTACTTAATCTTCCATCACAGAGAACAAGCGTAACGTCAAAATCGCATATATCTTGGTCAATCAATGGAAACAAAATAGCAGCAATGTCCTCTGGTAGCCTTCCAATTTCTTTCCTCTTAGAAGGGTCATGATCATCCTGAATCAGTTTAACATAAGAAGCAACATGGTTACTAGGTCTCCCCCTTCTTGATGGTTGGAGGTTCATGGTTTTCGATATTGTTAATCTGGTACCGTACGGTACAGGACTAACAGTGGGTCTTGTAGCCCATGCTAAAACCTGTAAACTTCCAATGAAACGACGCCATTTGACGGTTGGTGAGCTTCTTATGATTGGTATACTCTTGGCCTTCTTTTTATAAGCTGATGACTGGGACAGGTTCGAGTCTGGAAAAGTTCTGATTCGAGAGAGACTATGCTGCGATGAGCTCAGTGCTTTGTTTAGTACAATTGACTGTGTTGAAGTTGGTGCTTTTGGTGGTACATATGTCTGAAATGCATTAACGTTATCATAATAGCAGTTCACAGCTGATATTACGGGTTCGTCACTCTCTTTAAACTTCTCAAATAACTCCTTGGTCTTCGAAGATGAGATATCCGGGATGATTGCTTGGATTTGGGACTCAAATAGAATGAACGCATCGTCGTGATTTTCCTCTTCGTTATCGCTGTCAACAACAAATAGGCTCTGATTACGCCCTACCGTGACATCTGCCACCTCAGGTGGGGATGATGGTTCTTCAGAGAGACGTATCTCTGGATCTGAATAATTAGTACCCTCGATGACCTTATCCGTGACAGACTTGTGGAATTTCTCTAAGAGAGACCCACTTTCATCAGGTTCAGATTTAACCATAGATTCGTCTTGGAAAAATCTCTCATCTGACATCTTTTAACCCCCTTCTCTTTAACAATTATTCTCTCTTATCAAGTAAAATAAAAAAATTGTGACATAGTAATAACGCGACGCGTAAGACTCCGTGTTTATGGTGTTCGGAGGCGCTGGAAACACCCGGACACCGCGCTGCTCTTCTATTACACAGCCACTGCTTGATGGGACCATTAAAGGGTATCAACTTTCAGCTCAGTCAACTTGTAAAGGGACGAGTGATAAGAATGACGAGTGAGTGGTTTACTAAGGTGCTGGGTCACCCGGTCGTGCGAATATGGTCGTATCGTTCCACGTTCTTTGTGTTTATGACACTCTTCATTGGGTTTAGTTCAGTGGTACCCATTGACTCAATTTCACAGGCTTCTCAATCCGATAACAACTACGCTTTAAATACATTCGTCGTTGTCGGTGCCCTTGTCCTGTTTGGTATCACTGCTACTGTTCTTATTACCACGAGGGTGTATATGCAGAGGGTCGCTATGGCAGATATACCGAAGAGGTATTTACCATTAGAGCCCCATGATCTACCGAGAGGCTGTGTTGATATGATTGAGAAGAATATTAAGAAATGTGAAAAGATAAGAGCCATGGCACTCCAAACACCTAAAGAGGCCAAGCATCCCGGGCTGTCTGGGCCTGATTCCGATCTTTTACCACCGCTATTGAAGTTTGATGATGCTGTTCGGAGTGTGGGACTTAAGCTAAAATGGGATCGTAAGTTTGCATCAAGTGATATAATTTTGCCAGAGAACTTGAGTTTTAGGGAGATCATTGCATTCCTGGAGACTAAGCTTAAGTCGACAAACACAGAGCTTTGTCGAGAGTACGTTGAGCTATATGAAGAGTTGAGATATTCTGGCAAATACATCACCGAGGAGCAGTTTGTTATGTTCATGGAACTTTCTATTGACTTTATGAAAGACATAGTTATTGGCTCAGAGGGCCCCTCTGTCGATAAGTTTAGATATACAGCTTCCATTATCTCCAGGTACTCGGATGATCCCTCACGATCTTATTCGCTAAGACAAAGAAGCCATCTACCACAGCTGTCGATCTCTTCACAGCAACAGCTGAGAACCCCTGCAAAGTTCCACACCACTGACGAGTATGACCCATTCGACTCAGAGCTGGAAGAAGTCAGAAGGACGACCACCGAGTCATCGGTTAGATCCACTGGCACTACGAACTATAACCCATACTGAAAAACTATCTTTAATGAACTTTTTATGAACCTTATGACTAAAGTCATTGCTGTAGAATCCGTATCTGCCATTGGTGGATGTATGCTCTTTATAATCCACATGCCCTTGATAGATTCCGTTCTTAATATCGGCTATTGTGAGAGACCTCCAGAAGCCATGAGGCTTAAAAGACCACATCACTCGTGCCTTAACAGTCTACAATGGGGGAGAAATGTAACTTGATAATGCAATTTGAAAATGAAAATATAACATGGTGAGGGTTGGGGTATTAGGCGAGCTTTGAACCCTTGCCGTCAAACTGTGGCAGCTCGGAGTATCTTTTGTTCTTAGAGCCTTTGAACTTACCCAGGACCCTGTGCTGCTTTCTCCAAACTTTCAGTCTTGTCTCCGAGAAGTCTCTGTCGCCGGAGGTGAGTTGCAAGAAAATGTACATACCCAAAGCTGTAACGGCAATGGCACATGGAATGGACATGGCAACGTACAGCCAGGTTTCATCCTGGATACCTTCGTCTTCCATTGCCTTTTGCTCTTTGGTCTTCTTAGCCACTTTGTTACCAGCTGCGATTCTGAAGATGGTGGCGTTGACACCGAGGTCAAACTCTTCGTCGGAGACGGTATCAGGCTGAATGGTCATGCCAATGGCCTTGATTGGGTATCCCAACAACCAGTCTTTTTCAATCTCAAATGGATAGAACCCATCAACGTTGTTAACCCACTCGGTCGTGAAGAAAGCCCTCTCGATGTCACGCTTCATTCCCTTGTCCTTACGGTTCTCCTTAACATAGGAGAAATGGAGACGGACGTTCTTGACCTCGTCTGGGAAGTATCTTGTGTACCAGGTGATGAAGTAGGTCTTACCAAATGCTAGCTCTGCGCCCGAGTCTGGCGAGCAGAAAGGCTCGGTGGAGACATCCTTAGAGTGGCCCTGCATCTTATATCTGTCAGGGGTACATCTGATCAGTGGGTTCAGGGAGACGTAGGTCTTGTCTTCGTCAATGTACTCAATCTCCTCGTGGGTTGCGTCTGGCTCCATGTTGTGTGCCTTCAGCTCCTCGTAGTCGTAGGTGTGTGTGACTGCCGTCTGGAAGTAGGTGGAGTACGTAGGAGAGGCGTTCTGTGTCTTCTGGTTCTTCACTTTTGGGTTGATGGTCTTTGGAGAACCAAACTTGTTCAGGGAGACCCATGGCTGTGGGTAGTCCGTGTTGGTGTTAGGCTTAGCAGAGAAAGTAACACCCTCTATCACGGTTGGTGTGACGATCTCGACGATTGTCGACGAGATGGTACGCACCCATGGCTTTGGGGTTTCTGATGTGGTGGTGGTGGTGGTGGTCTTTGGGAGCCTAACTTTCTGCCATCTCTTCTCGAGCTGTGGAGTACCGGTAGCAACTGAGTCGTCCGTTAGCGACGGCTCAGCAAGAGCAGAAGCGGTGGCTGCAATTGCTAAAAGTCCAAGAAGTCTCATTGTGCCAATGGGAAAGCCTTCTAATAAAAACTTTGTCTACTTCTCTTGGGGCTTGTTACGAGATCAAAGGGTAGGAGATTGTTTTTTTTTCTGTTGTTTTGGTAGATCAGCGAGCGGGCCGAGCGGTTAAGCAGGCCCGATCGCGTACTCTGAGTGCCTAATCGGGTAATCGCACTTAATTGGTGTGTATATATGAATATGGGCTACAGCTGGAAATATCTCTAGTTCTATGCTTTATATTTAAGCTATTTCTATAGTTTTTTTTCATGCAAAGGGTGTCATTACTCATTAGTGGTGTGGAGCTTAGTCGGAGCTGGTCAATGGGGCGTCTCCCTTGTCAACGATCAAGTTCAAGATGATCTCCAAAGCATCAACCTGTTGACCTAAACCTGGGTTATCGTCATATGAGCTTGTGGACCATTTAAGACCACAGGTGGTTCCATCTGATCCTCCTGAGCATGACTTGGCAGCTGCTTTAGCACCAGGTAACAGTAGTTCGTTTACTCTGTCGCTAATAGATGACATGACCCTTGATGCGGCGCCCATATATCTTGAGTAGATTCCTTTAAAGATAGTTTGATCAGTATCACAACTATCGTAGGTTTCACATGCCCTTTCGTACAAAATGGTGTCATTATAAAGGGTCTGGGATCCCAAAATGATGTTGTCAACACGGGTCTTCCAATCAGAATCACCAGTTACACTGTGCATATAAGCACAACCACCAATCAGAACACCATAGTTATAGGTCCACAATACTTTTGTAAAATCGGTACAGTTGGTATCGGCATTAAAACCATCATAGACTTCTGTACCGTATTCTAACTCATGTGTCAAGCCTGAACCGTAGATCCACTCGTAAATACTCTCAGAAATATCTGTATAGGTAGAGTTATCGGTGTACTTTGCCAAACGTGCACCCAACTGGAATAAATTAGCATTAGCGATAGTGGCTTTATAATCATAACTTGATTTTGAAGAGTCAAACTGCCATCTCAATCCACCATTACAAGTATCAGAGTCCCAACGGGCATATAATACGTTGAATGTGTTTTCTGCAATTTCCGACCATGAAGGTAAATCAAACTCTGTAGGATCTTTAAAGCCCATTTCAGCTGCCTGAATAGCCAGCAAACCCCATGTGCCGATATCGTCATTACCGATATCACTTAATTCATCTGTTGGCTGGAAATCGTAGTCATCACCAACTTGTGCCAAGATACCGGAGTAGATAGTATCTTGATACTTAGTATCACCACAGATATGCTGATAGTTCATCATCGATGCCAGTGCTGTACCGTACATCCACCAGTAGGAAGGTGACTCGAAAGTACCACTTCCGGTATAATAGTCCATAACACCTGATGCGATGGTCGATGCAGCATCACAAATGGAGGTCTCGTTTGTAGTGTTTAAGCTGATAGCTTTACAAACGGAAATGAGTGAAGATATGAGTAAAGGAGTGAACTTCATATCTTACAGGTAAAAGGAGGGGGGAAGAAGTAAAGAAAAAGGAAGGAGGGAGTGTACAGCGACAATGAGAGAGCTTTCCATGGTATTAGATCTATCAAAGAGAGAGAGATGGGTTTATATATATGGCCCAGGGGGGCTCATCACCAGCACCCCCTTAAAACAAGGGGGTGTTTTTGTGTTATCTGTGAATGTTTTCGTTTAAAATGTGCCCCAGGGACGTTTCATAGCCTCACCAAGGCAAATCTATGCCTGGGCCGGCATCTTCAAAGGTTCTTTCCTCGTACAAATCGCAGGCAAAGGGGGGGTTGGTGAGTGCACACGCGTCATCGCCACGCGAAAAGCGCGTCATGTTATTTATTATTATTGATCTATCGCTGTTGCCATAACAACGTGAAAGGCACAGCTCTAGATCCAGGGCTCTTGTCCTCTATTTATATGGTTTGTATAGTTTATACAATCCTGCTATAACTACAATGGCTGCATTTGTTGTGTATAAGAAGTCTGCAGCGACTAAATGTTTCAAGCGTATCTGGAAAATCTGAAACCAAGATGAAACATTTTGGACTGGCTGATGCACAGACTTAAATGCAACGGCATATAAATAGAGTCCCGGTGAAAAAGCTTACAATTTAACCCCTTTGTAATGACGTCAGACATTCTATTTACAGTTGATATATACATGCTCAAAGGCCAACGACTTGTGGTATCATGCTGAACGATGATACGATTGATCTCTTCGAGTCCAATCTAATCAAAGACTCTTCGCCTTGAGCCAAATTTGTAAGATCAGTGTTTAACTTGATTTTTTCGATTTCTTCTTCGTCTAAGTTTTTCTTCAGGTTCTGGAATGAGTTTGTTCTATCAATTAATATACCGTTCCAGCCTGCTTTAGTCGAGCCTTCTAGATCGTTGCTAAACTCGTCACCAATATGATAAGCATTTGCTATCATTTCTTGTCTTGTTGTGAACGGACCTTTTAAGTCATCAATTATATAATTGAAGAACTCTTCGTTTGGCTTTAAAAGATCAATATCATAAGATAGATATACTTTCTGGAAATACTTTAGCAGTCCAAGTGACTTCAACACGTTTGCAACTCTTGGATCACCGTTACTAGCACAAACCATAATAACATCTTGTCTGTTACCATAAGTTTGGAAGAATTGCATAACATCTGTGTATGTACCGTATGCTTCATTTGAAGAGAAGATATCAACTAGCTCTTCTGCGAACTCTTTTGAGATTTCAGTTGGTGCATAGGTATTGGCTATTAATGTAGCCCACCAATCGGTGTATCTCATACTTGATCTTTTACCATAATTTGGATAGCTCTGCTTCATCTCCTTCATAACTTTGCAAACACGTTAGTAAATCATAGATATAAGAGCTGAAAGAATTAAGAATACTCACTGATTGGCAGCTGTTTCTTCAAATGGCTCTCTGGGACATTAACACCGTGTCTGGCTGCTACTTCGGCGTAGACCTCCAAGATTGGCTTCCTAGGGACAAACAGCGTGTTGAAAGCATCGAACGAGACGATTTTAGGTAACTTCATTATCAAAGATCGAAGATAAACCCAAAAGACTAAAATGAAAAATACCAAAGATGTCAACTCTCGAGACAAAATTTCAATGAAGCACAGAAGCCCTGGCACTTTTTTTCGAGAAACGCGAAAAGAAAAAAAGACGCGTACAATGCAAATAGCTTTATATTTACTTAGATAAAGGTATATAAAATATAAAAGCCTAAGATGTCAATTGTTTCGCTATTGGGTATAAACGTGTTGAATAATCCAGCCAAGTTCACAGATCCATACGAGTTTGAGATAACTTTTGAGTGTTTGGAGCCACTGAAAGAAGACTTGGAGTGGAAACTAACCTATGTTGGATCCTCACGTTCCCTTGAACACGATCAAGAGCTCGACTCTATCCTGGTTGGGCCTGTTCCAGTCGGTGTCAACAAATTCCTATTCACAGCTGACCCACCTTCGGCTGATCTAATTCCTTCCAACGAATTGGTGTCAGTAACAGTGATTCTCTTATCGTGTTCATATGCTGATAGAGAGTTCGTTCGAGTAGGTTACTACGTTAATAATGAGTACGACTCTGAAGAACTAAGAGAGAACCCACCTAATAAAGTCCAGGTCGAGCACGTTGTCAGAAACATTCTCGCTGAGAAGCCAAGAGTCACCAGATTCAACATCGTATGGGACAATGACAACGGAGACGAAGAGTTCCCACCTGAGCAGCCAGAAGCAGACTTGGTAGACGACGATGTATTGATTGGAGACGAAGACCAAGAAGAGGACGAGGATGACGAGGAGGAAGAGGAAGAACTGGCCGAGGAAGGTGGCGAAGAAGACGATGAAGAAGAGTTGGGCGACGAAGAGGACGACGATGAAGCTGAAGAGGCTGAAGAAGACGAAGACGTCAACACCGATGTTGATGACGAAAAATTGACTAAAACAAAAGAGAACGGCGAAATAACAGAAGAGTCGGTCGTTGACGACGCTGATACGCCCAAGATGGAAGAAGAGAAGTAGATAAGTATTACATATATATAATTATAATGATTGCCATAACTCATTTATCAGCTGGAAAGTCGTAGTGATCTTCCTCAGGAGTAGTTCATCCGATAGGGAGTCTTTCAGTCGTAGCGACTGCTTCATCTTGTCAGGGTGCCACCTTATTCTCTCGATCTTCAGAGTCCTTGTATAATCATCCGAAGTCCTCAGGAATTTTTCAACGTTGGCCAGTGTCAGCTGGTCAGTCACCTGTTTTAGTGGGAAAATTATCGTTTTGGAGCCTTCTTTTTTAATGATTTCCCACTCTTGAAAGTACTCATCATAGCATAAGTCTGAGGAGCCAGGTAGCTCCGCGGATGGGCCCCTGGGCTTATCATCTTGATCTGTCTCATCGTCATCGCACTCTGAGAAGTCCATGTACGACCAATTATAGAAATCCTCTGGTATTTTCCTCTTTGAGTAGAAATGTTTCTCGCCTTTAACACCAACGAACCTGTAGCCATTAATCTCGGGGCCCCATTCTTCTATCTCCTTATCGTCCATTTCGCCGTGACTGTTTGCTCTGTTGGGGTTGATGGCTTGGTTTCCGCGAACATTTGATCTAATCTTCAAGGCCCAACTCATCTACACTTTCTACAATTTGTCTACAGTTTGCGTACAAATAGAAAACTTTTATATCAGCCGAATAAAACCTCCCATTTCCACTCTTTTGTGACTGTGCTCCAGTGGGCCCAGGAGTTTATCCCTTGGTCCTCCCTTTTTCTGTTCCTTGTCAGGACATCAATTCTGTCTTGAATCAACTCCCAGCTATCATTAACGTTATCCTTTTCTAGCTCCTTTGCTCTTTCTGCAATGATATCCTTGCGTCTCCAAACCTCTTGGATAATATCAACAGAACGGTCGATTGTACCTAACCATAGCTTATCGGCTAGTAGTCTCCATCTTTCCTTAACCCACACTCTGTCTTCACTTGAAGTCATTTCACATGAAGCAACTAATAGTGGGAAAATATGAACTAAGCATGTCTTGGATGACGTTGGAATTGATGCTAATAGCATCAGCACCTTCTCGGCAAGATCCATTGAACTTTGCGATGCAATCTCGGGAACTGCCTGCTGTAAATATAATAAAGTAGAATATCTATAGGCCTCTGCTGTGGTGATACACGAAGAAACGTCACATAGGGGGTCTTCTAGTTTGATATTTTCTCGTATGTGCTGGTCAGGTTTCCACGAGGCCAGTTCATTTTTCAATTGAGCAGCTGAGGAAACTGTTGATAATGAGAGCTTTGGCATATTGCGTACCTTGGTAATAAACGAAGCAACTCGACCAATAATTAGGAATAGCCCTGGGGCACAGCCCAATAGTGGATCGATTACCGATTCGTCCTCATTGGGATCGTTCTCGGGGAATATACTCGAACCAAACAACTCATTGAAATTTGGTTGGGCCGACGATGACGATGACTGGTCAGACTCATGTGAATGGCTTGAAGCTGGTGATCCATCATTCTCTTTCAATCTTTTCAAGTTTTGAATCAATTTGCCATTCTCATCATAGTCGGTATCCGTTGGCTGTAATGACGACATTCTTGCAAGAACGTCATAGTAGACAAAGACATTAATCAAAAACTTGTATAATGGCTCATTTTTTTGTATGGACTGGCGATCTAGCTTATTAATGATTGATCTTGCACCCTTCAAGTGGGCAATCCCCGTGGTTGTGTGTTTATCCCACGAGTCTGTGATCGCTAGTGATAAGCAAGTTGCCAGGGCAACTTCATTTGGAATTGACTGCTGAACTAAACCCTCGGCCAATTCGTTCATTGACTGCTTCATATAGCCAACTGCGCTCTTGCGAACAGACTCGTCGCCTCTGGAAACGTGGAACAGTGACATTGAAGCTAATGATTTATATAAGACCGAGTGCTGTAAAGCCAGTGGCCAAACTAACGTTCTCCATGGGTTCTCGGTAGGCCCATTTTTGATGGACATAATTGCACATGTATATTTATCAAATGCTTGAAACACTTTATCGAAATCCGAGTATGATATTGTCTTTGGTAAACTTGTAAACTCTTGTGGGGATTTTAAAGATTTTGAGAAAGTCATTAGCTCTTTACGGTACTGTGGGATCGATGATCCCGACAGCGCACTATCTAGTGATAATGACCTTTTCGGTAAATGTGAAACAATTTGGTTGTCTCCGTCTTGGATAACTTCTTCTAGTTCTTGTAGTCTCGGTGATAAAGGATCAATGTTTGAAGGTGTTTGTGGAATGTTGATCGACTCAAATTCGGTGAATGCTCGCACCAAGGTCGATAATGAAGGCGATGAGTTTGGTGATATAACTGGCTGATCCAAGACAGATATTGTTTGTCTTCTTTTACCTAAATCCTTAGCAATTGATTGCAAGTTTTCAGTATAGCTCTCCGAGTCGGATCTCTGCCTCTTACCATTGGGGTTTTTACCCTGCTTCATTAGCTCAGCTTGTTTGGCCAATTCTTCAGGACTATGCCCCGCAATTGATATTGAAGCCTGCTGAAAAGCCTGGGTGAAGCCATTGGTCTCGGGCATTGATATTGATCTGCTCATATCCGAGTTTGCTACTTTCAAGTCATCTTTTTTAAATTTTTGAGACGTTGAGGTCTCTTCAAATGATTTCCATCTGAATTTTGTAGAGTATCCACCACACTCAATCTTTTTATTTAAGCAATTTTGGCATGAAGGCTTCGTCTCATCGCATTTTAATCTTTTCTTCTTACACGTTAGACAGCCGTTACGAGATTTGCTATTCTTCTTAGTCATGGTCTTCTCTTCTTACAGGGAAGAAACAGTTAAAAAGGGGTAAGAACTAAAAGTGGACTAAATCAGGTATAAATAAGCTTACTATCGCTGATCTTTTAAGTAGAGACACCTCGAGGTCCGGTCATCGCTTCCCGATAAGAAACCAACCGGAAATTTCCACGCCTTATACAAACCCAAGATAAAAGAATGAATATACAAATAAACAAATATGAATAAAGACAAATCAATAAGCAAAGATATAAACACTAATTTACGTTAATATACAACTTTAGTTTTTGTGCAATTAGCAATCATCCGCGATCTTGATAAGTTCTACATATTCCTATAGATTTAGCTATGTATTGCTATATTAATGCTCTGTACTAATACTAGTTATAATTATAGTGTAATTATAGTACAATTAGTGTAAATAGTAAAGTTTTTTCCATCAAATATCCTTATCTCCCCCCACGAGTTGCTTCTCGCGTTTTTTATCCCGATTGGGAAACTCCATCCCGAAGCACCGGAAAACTCAATGGAAGCTATGGAAACTTCTTCTGCTTGCTTGCTTTTTAGATCTCTGTTAAAAGCTTAATCAATTTTGAGTTGTTAAACAGTGGAGTTTCAAAGTATGAGGAGTTTGGTAAAACTCTTAACAAGTTATAGATTTCATCGGAGACAAATTCACTCTCGTCTTTGTCTTCGGTGATGTCATAATCGTCTTGTTCGACTTCCACAATTTCAACGTTTGAGTCCTGGGATTTTTCTTGTGTAGTCTCGATTTCCTTTAGATCATTAGATCTTATAAGATCATTATCTAACTGGAATTCTTCTTCTTGTGAATTAAAAGAATAACGGTCTGCAAAGAATGTTAATTTTGATTCATGTGGGAATAACTCAAAGTATTTCTTCTCCAGTTTCTCAACATTCTTCAATTGGCCGGATTTCAATTCATAATTTGTGAATAATTTGAACATCTTCTTGATCCACTTCATCTCAATTGACTCCTTCTTTGATGAAGTTTCAAATAAGGTCCTTGATGTTGTATCATCGTTATTCTTGATCAAGAATTTCAAGTAGTTATAAATAAATTCACCATCGTTGGGGAAAAATTTCAATCCTAAGCCGAAGACTTTCAATGCCACTGCTGGGTTAATCTCATTCTCTAAGTATGCATTTTCAACAAACAAGTGTGATGTCATGATGTTCTTATTACCACGGCATTTCTTGAAGATAGCTCTTGCAGCTTGGATACCATCCATTCTCTTCATACATTTCATGTATTGGCAGTATGTTAATGTAATTGTTTTAGATAATTTGGATAAGCCTTCTTCTTTTTTGACAATTTCAGTATTTTTTTTGAAATGGTAAGTTTTCTCTTCTTCAGTTAACGTTTTTGAAGATTCTTCGTCCTCATTCTGTTCAATTTGCTTCTTTGTCAATTCCTGCTGAACTACCAACTCTTTCAGTTCATCTAATTCCAATGACAATCTTTCGTGCTTATCACTTAAATTGGAAATTAAATGGTCAAACTTCTTTTGAACCAAGTTGACGTTGCCTTCAATCTCATACAATTCAATTGACTTAAAAGTCAAGGCAAACGACATAGGATTTGCTAGCAAAGACTCGTTCAGCAGCTCTTGGATCTTAATACCAGAGTACAAGTTCTCATTGGAGCGACAGTACTCAACAAACTCAAACCATAGCTCAGGGTAAAATAGCAACTTCTGAATGGCTTGTTTGTAGACATACTCAACTCTAATGCCAATTTCCTCCTCACTCAACTCAGACTTATTCGACTGTTCCCACTTAACCCAGCTTCTCCACTTGTTCAGCTGCAAAGGGTCATAATCATTTTCATTTGGTGGTGAGTCCAGGGATCTGTCCAAGCCCTGGGTCAAATTAGACCACTCCTTGTATAAAGATCTGGCATTCATGTAGGAACCACTCAACTCACCAATGAACTTTCTTGCGGTTGTAGCATTCAGATCGTTCTCAAAAGCAGTGTACTCACCCCAGAGGAACTCCAGGTTATTCAATGGGATAACCAGTGCCTTTTTATAAACTTTTCTCTTCAGATCCATCTTCTGCTGCTCATCCCAGGTGGAGCTTGGCTTCCAATCATCGATGAAACCAAGATAATCGACCCACAAACTACCAGAATCAGGGTCCATACCAACCTTTGTTGAAGCCATATCGTAGGCTTGGAAGATCACTCTTCTAGCATCCTCACCACCAGTGATCAAGTTGTTTTTACGTCTGACAAAGTTGACGTAGCACTTCCATAGCTCAACACCCGTTACGTTAACAAGACATCTTTTAAAGATATTATTGACATTATCAAACTCTCCACGACTTAGTTCATACTCGATGTACGAGATCCATTGCTTACTTAAGAATGGGAACTTCTTCAAGAACCGTTCGTAGATGTCACGGACGTCGTCGACTTTATCCTTCTGAACGGTCTTCTCTATCAATTCGACCCAGGTCGAAATGTCTCTATCGTCTTCTTTCAGCTTATCCTCCAACTGACCAATAACGTCGGTTGCGAGCCTTCTTCTTTTCCTTGCCTCCATCTTTTGTGTGTGCTTTTTTTTCTACAGATAAAAAAATCTTTTTCTTATGCTTTCTCTTTGAGTATGATTATAAAAAAGAATCCTTTTTAGTCTTGCTAACTTCGATTCCCTTCTCTTGTTGTTGTTAGAGATGAAATTGTTTTGGTGGTTCACTAAAACTTCCATTCGCGCTTTTTCTTCCTCGAGAAACACCCAAACACCCCATCCAGACGACCGACAAACCGACCCGGGGCCCCCGGAACTCGCCATCATCACCAAAGACCATAAACTCTTCACTGATGTCTCGTGCATTTCTCTGTTGATTTTCCTTTTATATTTGTTTTTTGCCGTTCGGTTAGGGTACTTGCTATGATGGAGCTACACGTGTGGGGAACGACGGATCAATTGGCTATCTTGGATGCCGGTTGTTTAGCTGCTACTTGGTTTATGGCACTTGCAGTACCACATTCGGAATTCACCATTGTTACTTCAAGCAATACTGATATTTCTTATTCTGGTGAATTGCCAACCTTAATTTATCCTGGTGGTCAAGTCGATGGCTACTTAGATATCATAAGGTACTTAAATGGAGAAGGCTATTCGCTACCAGCAGATCAAACTCTTTCAAAAGAGCAGAGTGCTATTAACCAAGGTTTATTAATCTTTGCAAATGACAAATTACAGATCATTACACAGTATACGTTATATTTAAATAAGGAGAATTATGAAAAGTACACCAGAGGAGTCTTTTCAAAGTACATGCCATTCCCAATGCAATATAATACGCCACTACATTATAGATCATTAGCCAAGACGAATTGTTTAAGAATTGGTTTAAACGTTGAAGATAAGACTGAAGTTGAAGAGGAGATGTTAAAGAATGTTCCAACTGTGAGTAAAGTTCAACAACTTAAGCATGATAATATGATTGAAGAGAAATTAATCTTGAAAAATTCCATTACAAATATGAGATGTCTTAATGAATTTGATAAGTATCTTCAGATCATTGAGAATTTACAATTAGAATTGGGTAATGATGATAAGTCCAATATCTTTAACACCTCAAGTATGACTTCTTCAGACTTGATTTTACTGGCACATTGTTATATTTTAACGCATAAAGATTTACCAGACCAGTTCATCAAGACTTTTTTGGCAAAGAAAAGACCAGACCTCTTAATAAGATTGGAAAAAAACTTGAAACTTGTACAGGAAGCTATATCTACACTTGAAAGACGTGGTCCTTGTTTCCTAGAATCACCAAACTTATTTAATTCATTAAGACATTATATACATTAATTCCTTTTCGGCTTATAAATACCATCATGGATAAAATAATAAACAACCGTACCATCATCGTTAACAATCCCACAGACTAGCCTCTTGGGTCTTTCACCTAAGACCTCTTCAAGTTCTTTAAATATTAACTCTAGCCTCCTCGTGGTTACTTTCTCAGAGATGTTTAAAGGCAGTACAATCTCATGGGTCACATCATCATCGCCCAACAGTGGCTCATTCGGCTTCCCCTTCAGGAGAACATCGTTTGAAAGTGGAATCTCCGAGACCTCAGTCCAAAGACTGTAGAAGAGCAAGTTCTCTTTGACTTGAGCTGTCGTCATTGGCCGTTTTGGTGATGAGGTAGGATGCTAGCAGTAGATAAAATTTTCGCGAAACATCAACACCAACAATGGCAGGTATTAAGCTGGATAATTACATAGAATTTATAAAAACATATAACAAAGTATATGTGAAATAGTTGTTAATTATCGTATAAATAATCTATAAATAATTTATAAAAAAAAATTCAAAAAAAATCAAAAAAAAAGTTTATTGTCTTGCTTTCATCTTCTTGGCCCAAGCGTACTTGATGGATTTGTTTAAACCGGCAGTGAATAAGCCTTTGAACATCTGTGAAGTGGAGCTTTTCAAGATGATTTGTTTTAGCTTGTCGTTTGCGTTTGTCTTGCTGAAGCCTGGTGGCAAGAAGAACTTCTTCTGTCCAATAACTTCATATAAAATTGGGGAATAGTACTGCTGGAAGTATTCAAAGTTCTTATCGACAATGTTGTTGATCTTTGCAGGGTTTTCAGCTCCTAACTTGTATCTGATATCACCTTTATAACTCAACTCGGTGATATTCTTATAGAACTGATACTCATCAAATGGTTTATCTTCAGGTAAGTTTAAGTACGCTAACGTTGCAGCAGCTTTTAAGTTCTGTTGGTTCCAGAATTTGATCATGGTGTCGTCTCTCAGGATCTTGACTGGCTTTTGCAGTCTTCCAGCTAAGTAGAAAGAGCTCCATGTCGATAAGTCATTGACAAGTCTGTCGATTGAAACGACACCGTACTTAACTAGCTTACCATCAATCTCCACGTATGGGTTGAAGTAGACACCGGCACCGACTTCCTGGAACTTGGATACAACACCAGAGCCGAAGTATCTTAGCGTAGAGTAATGGTCTTTGTTCTTTTTCATGTTAATTGAGTGCCAGTGCTCAGGGTATGTAACTGCAAAGATCAAATCGGTCTGAGTGTCTGGCGACGAGTAGCCCTGGGAGAAAACACCCGAGCCATAGGCAAAGGCGTACCTTATTGGAGCGTCAAACTTCCATAGAATTGAACTGAGCTCTTTGGTATTCGTCTGGTCAAAATTGATGTGCTGGTTCTTAGCATAGTGTTTTGGTAATTGTGCAAACGTTGAAGCGTCTCTTGCTCCCATAGATAAATATTCAGCTTTTTTGATGCTTTCGTCTAGCAACTTTAAGTCGTCCTCGCTCTCATTTGGCTGTTCTTGTAGCTGTGGTTTGCCAAATCTCTGTGAACCGAAGATGATGGCTCTCTCGCTGAGCTCTTTGGCTGATGGCTCGGTAGCACTGGAAAGGAATCTTCTACCGATGATTTTGAGTGACATTTTTCGAATTTGATAGTTTGGTAATTTGGCAGTTTGATATAAAATGAAAGTAAAGTGGAAAGTGAAAATTTATGGAAATTTATTGATAAACTGAAAGATAATTTAATTGGTCATTTGACCAACGATTATGAAAAGTTCGTGTGGCGGGGGCGCGAGATGCCAGCAAGCCCGAGCCCTCCTCCGCCCACCTAAAAAAAAAATTAGAACATTCTAGCCCCGCGCTTCGCGCTTGTACCTCATTCTTTGGCCCGAGGCCGACCGGGCGGCTAGCCGGAGGGCACGTGACACGTCACGTGCCCACTCTACAGTGGTACGGGCACATGGAGATCGCTTTTCTGTCATTTCCGCTCGTGTCAGAAAATGCTCAAAATGCAAGAAGCCAAAAGATCAAATTCATCTTTCTAAATAAATACAAGATAATTCATTCATAGGTAAAGATGCGTGGGTTGTTGCTTGCGTGGCTGCTGGTGCCCGCAATGGCACAGGAGCAGGCTCTGACCACCAACTTCTCGGCAGACCCAATAATGACCGAGCAGATAACACCAGTAATGCCGATATCAACTCATGAGATAACAAATTTCGACGTTAAAAGCCAGGGAGTTACAAATGAAAGTTTGCTGGAAGAGCCCTTGGACAACGAGATCAAAGAAGACGACTCTGTTAACGACCATTTCCTCTCGTTTGAAGAGTGGAAAAAGGTCAAGGGCGTGCAATCGGACAAGGACAAATCAAACCAGGAGCATCTCAACAGGGTAAAGACCAAACAGGTAGTTCCAGATGCAATTGGCGAGGAAATGGAGATCGACATATCGAACTTCTTCGAAACAGAAGAGCCGGAGGGAAGAATCTATAAAGACAAATTCAACTTCGCATCATTTGACTGTGCAGCCACCATCGTCAAGACAAACTCAGAGGCGAAGAGCGCAACTTCAATCCTCTTCGAGAATAAAGACTCATACTTGCTAAACCCGTGCTCTGCGCCAAACCAGTTCGTCGTGATCGAGCTTTGCCAGGACATCTTGGTTGACAGTGTCGTCATGGGCAATTTTGAGTTTTTCTCTTCGACTTTCAAGAAGCTGAGATTCTCTGTTAGTGATACGTTCCCCGTGCCTATCAATGGCTGGAAGGTCCTTGGTGAGATGTCTGCAAGGGACATCAGAGATGTCCAGACTTTCAACATTGAGAACCCGATGATCTGGGCTAAATACTTCAGAGTGGAAGTCTTGGAGCACTACGGTAACGAGTATTACTGTCCGTTGTCGTTGGTTAGGGTGCATGGCCGTACGATGATGCAGGAGTATAAGCAAGACGAAGCTCGCCAGCAGTCGAACGACGAAGAGGTGATCGAAGAGCAAATCGAGCAGACCTCGGAGCAGCAAGAAGCACCGGTCATGGAGTGTAGTGACGAGTTGAACAGCTCATCGTGTAACTTGGTTACAGATTTGAACGAGACGTTCATTGAGATTGACACAGAGTTGAGAAATGACTTAACCAAGTGGAACGACTTTGACGAGTGTGCAGTTGTTTTACCAAGAATCACGTTGGAGGAGCTCTTCCAAGAGCTCCAGGTTAATAACAGCTGTGATCCTCTGACCTCGTCAATCTCAACTACAAATGTGCCACAGTCACCAAACCCAAACTCCGGTACTCAGGAGTCTATCTATAAGAACATCATGAAGAGACTATCAGTTCTCGAGTCCAATGCGACGCTATCTGTGCTATACATTGAAGAGCAAAGTAAGCACATTTCAAGTGCGTTTAGCTCTCTTGAAAAGAGACACTCGAAGAAGCTTGAGGCCTTGATGGAGGCTTTCAACTCTACGATCCACTCTCAGATTGAAGGATTGTCTAATCTGTATGATATTGTTCAGAGAAGAACAGATGACATGCTTAACCGTCAAGAACAAAAGCACTCTAAACTATTGGTTGATTCAAGTTCAAGAATTGAGCAAATTGAAGATGATTTACAGTTCCAGAAAATGGTCAATTTCATAAACGTCATCATCATAATATGCTTACTGCTCTATGTCATTTTGACTAGAGAGACATATATCGATACGGATTGGAATGACAATACCATCATTTCAAATCAAATGAGACAACGAGTAATCTCTAAATCACGAATAAAGACGAACTTTGACAATCTGAAGAGATACTACTATAACAGTGACGGTAACTCAACAAAATCGCCATCTGATGAAGAAGACAGTGGACGTGAAACACCTTCAAGCCAAGAGCATCTGAATTATGAAAAAGTGAAAATTGATCCTAATGCTTTCAATTCATCAAATGATGAGATCAAAAGACCATTAACTCCAGATCACAGCGATACCGAATGATATATATAGATAAATTTTAACGACTTTACGACTTACAGAATTTGTAATAGCAATTAAAAATTATTTTATTCACTTATAATCTAAAAGATCTATAAACAAGTGAGAGGGGGACATGATAAAGCAAACATGAGAAAAGAAGAGGCATAACACATTAAAGGGCAACAATAAATCATAAAGACGTAACAAAGGATAAAAGAGAGAGACTCATGAGACCCAGTTGAGTTTGTGTGATCTGTGGGTCAATGGCGAAGAAGAAGGACAAGAATCGCTCATATCCTCACTCTTCTCGTCGTTCTCTTGTTGATCTCTTACTCTCTTATTGCTCTTTTGATACATAGAGGTTGTAGGGTATTGGGGTAAATGACTGTAATGTTGAGCCTGCTGTTGTTGATTATCCAGTGGAAGTGAAGGCTTCTTGAAGATCGGTACACTGTTGTTAGCAGAGTTATTATAGAAGATACTTCTCTGCTGTGTATCCATAGGGGATGTGCTTGGAGTCAGTGCTAACGAAGTGTTTGAGTAGCTATTTTGGTATTGGTCTGTTGAGAAGACAGAAGACATGGTTGAGGAAGCTGAAGGTGGTGTAAGTGGAGGCTGCTGAGCATTGAATGGTAGCTGTGGAGCCATCATAGTAGAATATGGAGAGCTTGTTAAACCCAAGATGTAATGAGCAGAGAAATTGACGTTTGGCTCCAACTGGAACTCATCAATGTTGTTAAAGCTTTGAGTCTCTGGGAAGTTCTGGGTCAATGACTGGATCTTCTTAGTAAACTCTGTGACTATCTGGATATAGTCAAAGTTATCCAAGTTCTTGTACTTATTCTCCAATGCCTGGGTACATGTCTTGAAAGTGTTTAGTAGCATAATGGCAATCTTTGCTAATGAGTCAGTTGTTCCATCACCAAATCCAGAGAGTAGAGGACGGATAACGTTTGGAGCTGTGTTTTCCAAGTCTTCGTCAAAAGTAGCATCGTCATCGTCTTCGTCGTCTTCATCAATTTCATTGTGAGCAGCATAGTATTTTGAAACGGCATTTTCAAATGACTGGGAAGCGGAATCTGAGCCCAAGATGTTGCTTGCAATCAAATGGCATGCCAATGACACAACAGAAGTTGGGAATTGTAAGAAATTACGTTCATACATCGATAACTCACAGAAGAATCTTGAAAGATTTTGGATCTTCGTGCTTAAGCTTTGCTTATTGTGGAACTTGTTACCGATTTTCTTTGGAGTCTCATCTAAATGAATCATGGAAGATGTCAATGATAGCTGTAAACAATCTTCTAAAGAAGTATGCGTCAAGGACCACTCCAACGTAGATAAAATATGTTTCTCCATTTGAACAAACATGTCAGCATCGTATGCACTACGGCACATAATGGTCAATTCTTTTAGGGTTGGAACTCTTGACTTCTTGTCTTCGTACTTAGCTGCGAGCCAGAGGGCAGTACAGCCAACAAGCTGGTAGTGTTTCTTGAATACAACTCTCTTGGAGCAGTACTTGTCGATGATATTTACAGCAAGGAAGAGCGTTTGTGGGTGTAATCTGAAAGACTGGTGGATCTCAATGAGGAAATCTAGAAGGTAAGGTCTCATGAACCACTGGATCTCAGGTTGAAGATCTATCATACAGCAGTTAATGGCAGACTGGGACTCTATCACCGAGAGATAGTTCGCAATATCTTGCTCGTAATCGGCAGTACAAATCTTGTTAGACTCTGTCTCAAAGAACTCCAAAGCTGGGTGGTATTCACGAGGTTTTACATGTTTTGGAGGTCCCATCTTTTGATACTGAGGAGTCCACATCTTGGCTGTGTTACTGTGTGCTATAAAGAGTGTGTGTTGATAATGTGATCCAAACGAAGAGATAAAGAAGAGGAATACGAATATCAACACAGAGGGAAAAAAGAGGAAGAGCTGTTGTATAAAAAGCCCTCCCCGTCTGTATGCAGCTCTCCCAAGAAACTGAAGGGGCTCTTTCTTCTGTATGATGGCCCCAATTGGCACTGACGCGTTCAGACCCGTCCGCGCGCGCTTTTTCATCGCGTACCGCGTCGAAAGGTTGTGTGAGACTTGAGGGGGGAAGGAGACCCCTGAAGGGCCCCTGAGGGCCCCTGGGGCCCTGATCGAGTCTTGCGGGGTCTCGTCTTTTACAGTGGGATTTCAGCGAAAGCGTAGTGGGGGTCTAGGATTTATAAAGAGTCTCAAACTAGACCAGCACAGGCTCGAAGGATCATACAGTTCTTAGAATCTAAAAAGTTTTAACCCAATTCTTATTATTTTAACAAAAAGACACTGTAAATTCCAAAACCCTAACAGATAATATATTTTACTCTATACACTCGTCGTACTTAGACGCGTTTCCAGACCCTCTCCACGAGACTTTGATCGACTTTTGAAGGCTCAAAAGACGCGCGCGAACGTTTTGATCTGACGCGTTTGTATGTTTCAGGGCAAAGATGAGCATCGCGTTATTTAACAGTGGAGAAGTGGAGATCGGTAGATACCTGCTCGTGTTTTTCCTTTTTTGATTTTATGCATAGACCCTCACCCTGTCACCTGGGATACCCCTGTGCCTGCAAAAGAGGTAATATTCGACTCCCGATCAGTTCACTTCCTAATCGGGTATTCCCAGTGACAGCATTGGGGATAACCAAAGCTGGAAGGTAAGTTTATCATCTGCATAGTATCATAAACTGCAGCGTAGTCGCTATTTATTATGAAACATGCAAAAGTGCACAGTCACGTGCATAGCTATTATATGGAAAGCTCAATTGATGAACTACCCCAGAACAAAAGTGTAGTTAGTACCACTGTATCTCATGGCATTTGGAACCTCGCAAAGAAGTATGGGAAACTGAATGATCATGTAATTGCATCGACTTAAATGAAGTGTTTTCCGTTTGCATGTCACAGATTGGTGGAACTACGCTGAACTGGTCAAAGAAATTGGAAGCTACAAAATACAATGCATGTGCTATTTTTCTTAGATCAATATTTATCATATAAATTAGTATTAGAAAGTACTTTATAGGGAACTGACTCTATCATTCTTCATTATTGTTTATGCGTCAGATATCTTCTTCTTCTTTTTCAAAATCTTCAAACTCAATTGGTTCCAATGCTTCCAGGACAAAGGCAGTGATGTTTGTAGTAGAATTATTTTCCATACCGAAGATTATCACAAATAAATTAAATTCCTGTTCATAATCCGTGATATTTTGGGGATAATTTTGGAGATAATCAATATCTCCTAATTCAGCATATTCAGCATTGGGGATATCTATACCGGATGCTGCACTTATCAATGGGAAGCTGGCATTAACAACAGTCCCTCCGCCCGAAGCTGCTTTCAATGTTAATTCTGATAAGCAAACTCGTACAAATAGCAATAAACTTAGAGCATATAAGAACATTCTTTTAATTCTAGGTAACTGAGATCTTAAATAAAAGGCTCTGTTCTCTGTATAACTCGATCAGTTGATAAAAAATCCGTGGGTTAAGCTGCGGAGAAATTCGAGGTACGCCCGCGTAAATTACTTCCGAAATTGGAAGGTTAAGGGGGTGATTTTTCCGTCTTCGTTTATTGGTCTAATTCAGCCATTTCTAAGTAAAATTTAATGAAAAAGACTTTTGCATAAATATTCTACTCAAATTTTATATATAAAGGTAGCTTTAACGACAATTTAAAAAAAATTGCAGATTTAGCCAAAGTTGATAATCTCATTCGTTCACTAGAAACGGGAAAGGGCGATTTTGTATGGGGGCGCGATTGCGAAAAAATCCTTAACTATGGGGAGGCCTCAACACCTCTTACGGGATCTAAGATAGAAAACTAATTATTGGGGATATTAATAAATACATTTAATAGATCTAGTCCCAATTGGCAAGGGTATTTAATGATACTAATTTTATAATTTTTCGTCTGCGGGTTCCCAAACTGGTCATTTCAATATCACACTTTCGAACTCTTAACTATGGGGGCGATTTTGACACCCTCTGCGGGATCTGGGATAACAATAGAACCTTTGGGGATAATAATAAATAGATTTCACAACTATATTCACAATTGGCAGGGGTATAATTTGATACTAATTTTTTAAATTTCTGTTCCGTACTCCCAAATGTCCCATTTTTCAGCATCCCACTGTCATGGGAGCGATTTTGATACCCCTTGCGGGAACTGGGATATCCAAACATTTATAGGGGGTATTGATAAATAAATTTCGTTATATTACAGCCAATTGGCAAGAGTGCCTAATGAGAGTAATTTCATAAATTTTGGTTAATTGGTGCAGCTATTCCATTTTTAGTGAACTCTTAGCTATGATGGGGCCTGTGGGAGCGAGACTAACTCTCATAGCCATCATCAGAGACACAAATCTTCAAATAGTTCTAGGGACCTAAGCTGCGCATTTATTAAAAAATGTTCAATACAAATGTTTCACTAAACACTTCAATTAACATAGTAAGCGGTATAATTTAACTTGATATTCAATTTTTTGTTTTGTCCAATTTTAGGGGCTATCTCAACCGTGGAGGTGATACAACCAACCTGCACCTGTCTCGCACAGCCCCTGAACGCTGAGGAATACACCTCTTTAAAAGCGATACAGTATAGCCACAACGTCTAATATCAACTGACTACTGTGACCTAGAGATATAAGAGATGCTAATGATTACATTAATAGCTTATGGTAAATAACTTATATTTCAACGCAGTTGTTATAACGCATTTTGTTCCTGTTCACCGTCATCCATACGTTCATCCTCATCTAGTGGTATGAATTTGAATAACGAGGCTGAATTGAATACTGTTGAGAGGTTTAACATACTCTCCTTCAAAAACATATGCCCATACTTTACAGAATACGCTTCCCTGTGGTCACTGGTTAGTCTCTTGTATCCACAACAGCAAAATATATCATCTGTAGGGAAGATTTGGAACTTTCCCTCAACGGGGTACTCAAGATCCAAGCAAAAGTCCTGGAAGAATTCTATGTCGCCTAATCCAATTTCCAGACTGCTTCTCTCTAAGCATTCACTTTTCAACTTTAACGTATGTGGCTCAACGTCTCCATAAGTTGCTGCAATGGCAATCTCGGCTTTTCCGTTTCCCTCAATCGCGATATCCAAGAGTGCCATGATATGTGCAAGCTTTGGGTTTGGTGATGTGCTATCTTTAATCAAACAGACAGAGTCTTTTGGTGTTCTTCTCAAAGATGTATCCAAATACGCACCCGCTCCTAGCTCTTCTTTGAGTTTCATTGTTGTCTGAATCGGAGCACTCAGGGTTTCTAACTTACTATCAATTTCCTGTGAGCGACCCGTCTTTATGGTGACACGATGTTTGAACTTGATTGATTCAACAACCCTCAATGAGTTAGAAGCAGGAATAAGAGGAATCATAATTAGCGTCAAAGATATATAAATTGCAACTATTATTAATATTCAGTACACTTTTATTTATATGATTACAATAGCAATCGACTATTTACACTAGTATTAATTATATATATTACAACAGCTAATTATTTATTATATATGCCACATGCAGAAAAGATATATATGCGCATGCATGATTTATTGTATTAACGCACCCCTGTTTTTATCAGCCGGTAATTATGCCGCAGCTAATAACTGATAGTACTAGCTTTCAATTAATAAGCTGATATTCCTGAGCGCTAATTATCTTATATTTACATCATTTAATATATACTGTACTTCTATAATTTACATTAATATATTAATTTTATGTAATATTAATATTGTTAATTAATTTATAAATTTGTCGAATTTTGCGGAAAATAGAGTCATGTTCCTTATTTTATTTAGTCCAACGAGAATCGAACTTGCAATCTTTGAAGTTCTCTCAAGAAGTTAGAATTTTTAAATTTTAGGGGCCTCATTAAATAGAGCGGACAAAATTACATGGGCTAGGGGTGTTCAATTATTCATTAATTATACTTAGCGGGCGTTATTGAATTTAATGAAGAGCATTAATTCCCATCTAGACATCTTCCAAACACTTCCGCACATCTTCCGTACATCTTCCGCACATCTTCCGGACATTTATTATGCATTAGTGCTATAGTAATTATAGGGCCGTATAGGCAGGCACCCAGCAGGAAGGGGGGTTACGCGGGCCTGGGGCCGCCGACGCGTCAGCTCCCTAGGCAGGGCTCCCATTGTTATACCTGCAAGCGCGACACGCTATAATCAGCTCGAGGAGAGTTAAAGTGCTAAGAAGTTATATGGCTTATATCTCAACCAACTCAGGTGGCAGAGGCTCCAAACTTTTCAGAGCTACTAAGTTGTCTTTATGACACGTAATTAATTTTTAAGAATAGGTAATAATCTACTAGGTGAGCTAGAACAGCTTCTTTACTAGGGAGGGAAGTGACGCGTCAGTAAACCACTATCTTTTGAATAAAACTGGCAGTGTAATCTTTCTGAGAAGGAAAAGTATTAAACACTTAGTACCATAATATACTCCTGGTTCTGAATAGACGCTATTTGTATCATATACAACAATATTATTGTCTAAAGGGCCATTGCCTTGAAAGTGAAGTTGAGGGACACAAGACGCGGCTTGTTGTTGTTGTCCCGTCTTTCCGGACAAACTATTTGTTTTTTGAGGACAACAGTTAAAACCCAGGATGTACAGACAAATCTTGAGGTGTTGGTTTGTCCAAAATTTTAAAGCTAATATTTCTTTGAGACATTTAATAACTAATATTAACATTTCATTTGTCCTAACCTCTGCTAGAACAACAGCACGTCATGTCCAAATAATTATGCTCCAATGCATGCAGCTGTTTCTGAATTGGGAGCTCGGACATTCCCATTCGAGATATTCATGTACCGGGTGAGATCATTATGCATATTGTCCGGAATGTCTCTTCAAGGGAGTTCTGGAACGGGCCAATAACGTGAATGCGCCTCCACTCGTGCTCCACTCGCGGTCCTACCAGTGCGTCAACTTGCATAAGAGCAGAAATCAAAACAACAACAACAACAAGTACAACAAGCTGGATAACAAATATCGTGTTATTATAATTAACACCCTCTGCACCCGATTTACCCCTCCCAGAAGATTATAAAAGGAGCCAACTTCCCCCAAAAATTCCAGTTTCCTTTTCACCTCATTTTTCTCTCCTCATTCAACTGTCCCCCATTGACAAGAACTCTCCTTGGTTGGTAACAAGGACTGTCGTTAATTTTAATATATTCCATGCTTGAGCTTCTTTATTTCTAACATGAACATAGCTTACTCTTCTATTACTAGTTGAGCTTGTTACACTTATGTGAGTACATCGCTATTTCTTTGTTCTGATCTTGAATACTAATTACAAAATCTCTATCTTGACTTCATTCCTTGGATCTTTAGGTTCTGAGGGTGGCACGTGAGTATCACAGTCTAAGTATTGGTTTTTTCTTCCGCTCTTTCTGTTCTTAATTACTAACAAATCCACCTAGAGTGTTGGTATCTCTCGGGCGTCGTACTAACAAGATCTTTATCTTGACCTTATTGTTTGAATTCGGAGCCACAAAAGGTGGCATGTGAGTATTGCAGCTTATTGATATCTTCTTCCTTCCTTTCTGTTCCTAATTACTAACAAATCTACCTAGAGTGTTATCTCTGGCATTGTTGTTAATGGCTGCTATTGCTGTTTTGCTAAAAATTTGGAGCATTTTGACCAGTGTTAATTCTATGCTCTGAAGTCGTTGATTACATAATCAGCTCACATTTGAGCTACATTAGAGCTTCGGCTTTATCGCTAATAAACGAATAATATCCATTCTAAAAATATCAATATTATAGTATGCAAGTAATAAGTCCCAATTGAGAACAGCATCCTGTGTCCTTTTTCTTGTTAACACCCGGACACCTTAGTTGGTCGAGGTCGTGCCCATTTCAACAAACATTGTTAGGAGGGTTTCGCGCTATTGCGAAATTTCCAAATTTCGCCAAAATTTCGCCATTTCCCGTTTCTAGTGGTTGTAAAAATAGATCTCATGTCTCATCTAAGAAGGTGATTTAGAAAAAAGTCCGAATTAGAGATATTCAATGATATCACTAGAAATTGTGATTTTCAGAGAGAATATTTATCTAAATATGAATACATATAAATAAAGTTTGGCGGTTCAAAATTTAATTTAACTAAAATGAATCGCACAGCTCATGCACAAGGGAGATGTCCGGATGTAACGAGATCCTAGCAACTTTACAATTCTTTTTATACATTATGATACTAAGAAAAATAACAGCGAATAACCTTTATTTCTCTATACTTGAAACAAAATACCAATATAATCAACTACTTTGATATCACAATCAATTAACCTTGTAAACTAAGGGGTCAATAGACATCATGCAAGATCTCAGTCGCGAAGAAAACAAAAACGTGGGGTTTGTACAGCCCTAAATTTTCACTTTTATAGTTATGAATTTTGTTGTTATGTTACATTTCTATAAGCAATTTGCTAGTAATATATCTTTTTGCTGTTTCATATGTAGGGGATATTTAATTATGATTCTAACTCTTCAAGTCTATAGGCAATTTCTCCAAGGGGCCCTCTTAGTGCCGTATGTACGTCGGAGTTTAATTTCGGGTGTAATTTCAATGGGTGCGAAACAAAGAGTTATCTATTTCATCAGTTAGATGAGGGCTTTTTGTATATAAAGAAATACTTTTTGATTCAACTTAGCATCAACTGGTTTGTTTGTTTGTTTTGTTTGGACCATGTACAAAAAAATGAATCATCTGGTATCTAAGGATCCAAACTACACTTTCCAGCCGGTATCCACACCCATGGTTATCACAGGAGACCAGCAAGAAGAAGAAGAGTCAGCTCTGGACAGGGACTATGAGATAAAAGAGCAAGACAGGCTTCTGCCTCTTGCGAATGGTATGTAGTACCATACGACAGTAAAACACGGGGTTTATATTAACATCACTTTAGTCGGCAGGGTCATGAAGAACGCTTTACCACCACAGGGTAAACTCTCAAAAGAGTCTAAGATGTGTGTTCAAGAGTGTGTATCCGAGTTTATATCATTCATAACGTCAGGTGCAATCGATAAGTGCCAGGCTGAAAAGAGGAAAACTCTCAATGGCGAAGATATTCTCTATGCGATGTACACGTTGGGATTCGAGAATTACGCAGAGACTCTAAAGATCTACTTAACTAAGTATCGTGAGCATGAAAGGCTTGAAGCAGACGACAGAAGGGAGAAAGACCGTTTAAAGCGTCAGCTTCGTAAAGAGAGGAAAGAGCGTGAGAGAAGTGAAAATTTGCAAACTGAGACTAACGAGATTAATGACCTAGATGAATACGACTCGGAGGAACTGGAAAGCAGCGAAGACTTAATTGATGACCAGGAAGTAATACCAAATTTCCAGGAAATTGATCAATTTGTAATAGACCCTCAGAGAGATATGGGGAACTATGGAGAACAGGAGAATTTCGAACAGGACATTTAATTTGTTCAGTGTTTTTCTTCACAAGTCAGCGGAATTCCAGTTCCGTATTTGTGACATGCTTAATTTGGCCAGTTTTTAATCGTCTTTGAATAACTTTCATTATTAACCGAAGATACTTAAACTGAGCAGAATAACAAAGACAAAATGAAATTTAATAAATTACTTGGGACCACTTTTTTGACTTGTTGCCATATCTTTTCAGCTGAAGCCACAAGATTTGTTGTTCAGTTTCAAGAAAACTATGATGTTGAAACTTTTGTTTCAAGTTATTATAAGTCAAATCCTAACATGAACGTTGCTGCTTTATCTCAAATTAATGTTGAGCACTTTAAGATTGGTAACTTTAAAGGTGTTGTTGGTGATTTTGATGTGAATTTTATGAGATCTCTATATGAAGATACCAACATTGGTGCCATATCACTTGACCGTGAATTAGTTCTGGCAGAAGTGCAAGAGCTTGCACCTATGCATCTTGCAAGATTATCGCAACAGAAGAAATTGAGACAAGGCCAAAGCTTGGATTACCTTTACGATCCAAGTGCTGCTATTGGCGTTGATGTCTATATCTTGGACTCTGGTATTAATAGTACACTTGAGGAGTTTAATCACAGAGTCACCAAGATAGCCGATTACACTAAGGAAGATTCAATTACAATTGGCCATGGTACATACATTGCAGGTGTTGTTGGGAGTCAGACTTTTGGTGCTGCCAAGAAGGCAAATTTGTTTGATATTAAAGTCACAAGCAACGACGGTCGCACGAGACTTGGAAATGTAATCAGTGCTTTAAATTTGATCACAGAGGATGCTAAAGTTACAAAGAGACCTACATTGGTAATTATACCTTTAATAATGAAAAAGAATGTGATTTTAAACAGTGCTGTTGAAGCTGTGGTAAACGAAGGTATCCCTGTGATTACCTCAGCTGGTAATGATGGTAAAGACGCTTGTCAATATTCACCAGCAAGTGCAAAAGGTTCATTAACTGTGGGATCTGTTGATTATCAAGACAATATTGCACCTTTTAGTAACTGGGGTTCATGTGTTGATGTATTCACCAGTGGTGTTAAAGTTCAAACCACTGGTCTTGATGGTGAAACTACATATAAATCTGGTACCTCAATGTCTACAGGTTTAGCAGGTGGATTAGTCGCTTATTTCATGGGTATGGGTGACACTGCACAGGAAGCTTTGAATAGAACTATAAAATACTCATTAACCGATGCAATTCCTCAAGAGACGTTGACAGAGAAGCCATTGACTCCCAATAGAGTCTTGTTCAATGGAGAGGGTGAACCAAACTGGGGTCCAAGAATTGGAAATACATAGCTATATAGCAATACAGTAATTAACTAATTAGCAAAGGGTCATAGATTCGTAGTAAATAAGCTAAAAATAATAATAAAAAAGGCAAAAAAACACTCAGAGCTTTGTTGCAGACAGAGGTCTTTGAATGGTGGTAACATCATCATAGATAAGAGTTGTCAAGAAATCGTGGTACTTAGTACCAGTGACATCGTCTTTGAAATAGTTTGCAGCCTCATAGAACTTATGGTTTGGCTTAGCATTTGAAGCCAACTGCTCAACAACTTCGCCAAGGAGTCTAGCAGTATATTCTGGGGTGACAGTGATACCCTCAGAAGTCTTGGCACCATGGTGAACCCATTGGTACAACTGAGATCTTGAAACCTCAGCAGTAGCAGCATCTTCCATCAAGTAGTTAATTGGAACACAGCCGATACCTCTTAACCAAGCCTCGATGTAAGAGAGACCAATCTCCAGATTGGCTCTAATACCAGCCTCTGTGATTGCACCACCTTCAACATAAGGAGACAAGAGGTCTCTTTGAGTGATTGGGATATAATCAATAGTTCCCTTTGGAGAATTGATTTGATTTGGTGTAAGCATCTTCTTGAAGATTTCATTAGCAACGGAAGCCAAAGCTGGGTGAGCAATCCATGTACCATCATGACCAGCATTGAATTCTCTCAATTTGTCCTTCTTAACATTCTCCATAGCAATAGTATTACGCTTTGGATCATCCTTAATTGGGATCTGTGCAGCCATACCACCCATAGCATGGACACCACGTTTGTGACAAGTGTAGATCAAAAGCTTAACATAAGAAGCCATAAATCCAACACTCATATTCACCTGAGCACGATCTGGTAAGATGAATTCTTTATGGTTTCTCAAACATTTGATATAAGAGAAGATGTAATCCCAACGACCACAATTCAAACCTGCAGAATGATCTCTCAATTGGTAAATGATCTCATCCATTTGGAAAGCAGCTGGTAAGGTTTCAATCAAGACAGTTGCTCTGATGGTTCCTCTTTGAATACCAATGTAATCTTGGGAGACATTGAAGATGTCATTCCAAAGCTTAGCCTCCAAATGGTGTTCCATCTTTGGCAAATAGAAGTAAGGACCAAATCCTTGAGCAATTGTCTCTTTAGCATTATGGTAGAAATACAAAGCGAAATCAACAATCGAACCAGAAACAGCTTCACCGTCAACGGTGATGTGCTTCTCTTGTAAGTGCCAGCCTCTTGGACGGACAATCAAAGTTGGGATATGCTTGTTCAAGTTCAATTTGTACTCCTTGTTACCTTTTTTGAAATCAATCTGCTTTCTAACGGCATCGTACAAGTTAACTTGGCCATCAACGACATTTAACCATGTTGGAGTAGCAGAATCTTCCATGTCACACATGTAAGTTGCAACATCCGCATTTAAGGCGTTGACAAGCATTGATCTTGAAGAGGGACCGGTGATCTCCGTTCTACGATCTTGTAGTTTTGGGCCCAACGATGGACCCTTCCAAGTTTGATCATCTCTGATGTATGCGGTTTCAGGGAGGAAATTTGGCAAGATACCCGAATCACGCTTAGCTTGTTCCAATTGACGGTTTTGCAAAAGACTTAATCTTGTCTTATTGAAAGTACGATGGAGAACAGCAATGAAAGCCAAAGCGTCTGGGGTAACAATGTGATTAGCGTTACCCGGAACACGGGCCCTAACTTCAACGCCTTTCAAGATATCCTTAGTCTCTGGGAATGGGGAAGACATTTTTTGAAAAAGATGATAAATATAGCAACAATAAACCAAAAATAAATACAATTAAAAGAATTAATGGAAAACTCCAACACTTTATATAAAAACCCGGGGTAACCAAAAATTCGGTGATGCGGAGGTTTCCAGCGAGCTCCTCGCGTAGCTCCGGTTTGGCATCCCTCCGTCCCCCCGGCGTGGTGCGGCCAACCGCTGGATCCCACCGCCTGGGCCGGGTGAGAACTGCGGTGAGCTCCGGGGAGCTTCATGACTCGGAAACACCCGGACATCCCGACAGGAACGACGTATGCGTCAAACGCACCTCGGTGGTTATTTTAAGCCTCGGTACAATCTCAGTGATCAGAGGGTGAAAGAGCTTCAAAAGAAATCATCAAGCTTAAGCAATTAAGTTGAACGGTGATCGTTTCAACTTGGGTATAACCCCTTTTATATACAATTAACATTTATATTTGTAGAGCTAACATGGCTTATCGTATCAGTGGCAAAGTGAATGACTTCGCGAAAGAATCTTGTGATTTTCTGTCACAAAAATCGATATGACATATTCCTGATAAAGGGCTCCCCCATATATTTCAGTTGGTAATAGCTCATACGGAGTATATAAACATCAACAGAATACCGAAACGCTGAAACCTCCGATTTATAAGTCGAAGTATAAACTTTGAGATGGGCCAGTTTACCAGTCGCACGCAGGAAGATACCAGGGGACTAAGAAGACGTCGGTCCTCTACCAATACGCAGTCAAGTCTACCACCGAGCCGCAGAAGAAGGGTGCCAGCAACGTTGAGATTCTGGTCAAGAGGCGAGAGTGAGGACATAGCAGAACCGGTGGAGACCAATAGCAACAACAGCCAGAGATTTATTGATGAATTGGATGATATTGCCTCTCACTTATCACAGACGTTACAGAGGCTACCAAACAGAACAAATCATAACGCATCTATAAATTCTGATCTGAGCAGCCCTGGTCCAATTTCATTCCAGCATCAGACCGAGATGCTCTCGAGACTTCTAGAAGTTGCTGCTACCTCTACAGTTGTTACCCTAATGGGGTCGTCTGTTGTGAATGGCCGGAGATTTGATAACACTTCAAGGAGTGACGATACAGCTGATAACCAAGACTCAACTTTCCAGGAATTTGTGACGTCTTTGAGAAATGGTCTTTTGACAAACGAGCTATCAAGAAACTACGATGACAATAACTCAGAGAATATGACATTTTTCAGAGCTTTTAGATTTGATTCATCTACGCCTACAACAGCAAACTCCGCAGAGAATATCCCAGTGATGATAGTCGGTGTTCGCTCAGTTCAGCAGGGCTCAGAGACTTTTGAAAACCCTCTCCAGGACAATGTTGATTGGTTTGTTCGTGGCAACGATAATAATGAACAGCCTGACGAGACAGCAAGCGACGCCGTTGAAGAGCGTGGCGATTTCCAGGAACCTTTACCCCAGCAACCAACGGCAAATCAGAGATCTTGGGTTATATTTGTTATGGGTAACTCGTTTGCATGGAATCACCCATTGCTATCTGCTCCTTCACTGATGAATGAAACCCCAACGTATGAAGATTTATTGAATTTGCAAGAACTGATTGGCCAAGTGAAGCCACAAGTCACCACCCAGGATGAATTGAATAGGCATGAAGACCAATTGTTTGAATTGAAATTGACAGACGAAGAAGGGAAATCAAATCACGATAAATTGGAGCTAAGTTCATTACACGACCAATGCCAAATTTGCATAACAGATTATGAAGACCATGATATTGTTAGAAAATTGACAAGCTGTAACCACTTCTATCATCAAGAGTGTATAGATACCTGGTTACTGAAAGGTAAAAATAACTGCCCTCTTTGCAGATCAAAGGGTATTTCGAGTGAGTCTGAGACTCATATCTGAATTATTTTTGCTTACTATATACCTACTTTATGTTTTACGTTCATTATGACTTTTATTAGAAAAGATCCAAATCGTAGTCCTTCTCTGGAATATAAGAGACAAGAACTGTTCTCTCATTGTATTTTCTACCATTTAGCTCATGAGATGCCCTCTTTGCAATATCAGGAGATTTAAACTTCACAAAGACTTTACCAATGCTCGTTTGCAAATGCTTCAAGTTTCTTTTATAGTCTTCTGATGGTTTAGGGATCTTCAGTGATTCAACTTCACCAATCAAAGAACACTGCTTTTGAACATCTTCTTTTAGTGATTCATAATTATAATTTTTCTTTAAATCCTCTGGATGTACCATATTCAATAAAACGATAACGTTCGATTCAATGCTAACGCTTTTATCATTGACAATCTGGGGCAATGATCTGAAGGTGACTTTCTCTAACTGTGGTAAACCCTTACAAGCATGAATTGCCTGTAAGGTGATATCTCTAATTACAATCTTATTGATATCTTGAACTGCTTGGTCAACATTAACACTCTTTGGGAACTCCACAAAGACAATTCCCTTTGATGAGCCATCTTTGGACTTCAACATGTCCAAGATGACTCCCGGTGAGATGATTTCTTCTAGATCTTCTTTGACCTCAGGCTCAGTGATATCAGCTGGAACGTTAAGAATAGCAATCTTTCTTGGAGAGTCTGGGATTTTGATGTCTTCATCAGCTTCGGTTGGTGAAATATAACTCATTGGACGAGATATTTGAATCTTGAGATTCAATTCTTTCTGTAATAAAGCAGACGAGCACAACAGTATGGTAGCAATGAGGTTATTTGAAAGACGTAGAATTAAAAACTTGTTTTGAACAAGTTCATGCTCCACTATGAAAGCACCTTCAACGTCTATGGTGTTAATGAAAGCACCAAGGTTCTCAACTAATCTTTCAACAGGGTAGAGTGAAAATTCAACGCCTGTGATGATAAGCTCCCTTGCGGTCCTTGAAGAGCGAGCATCTATGTTAATCTGTTCAAACAAGATCGACGTGTGACTGTTCAAGTCTCCAGTGTTAACAAGACCTTCCAACTTAGAAATATCAACCTTTCTAGCTTCACCAGCTAATGGGAAGAGACCAGAGATCTTTGCACGCTCGGAACTCACCTTCTCGAAACCTTTTGGCTTGACGTCCCATAAGCTCTCCCTTTCGAGTTTATCAATTGGAATAACATTCGTCAGGTCGGCGTGGTCATCGTTGTCTCTGTGTGAGCCCCTGTAGCTGTGTCTATCGTCATGTCCCCTTGGCCCATTATCATCTCTTCTGAAATCTCTGTTGTTGCTTCCCCTGTAGCCGTTACGGTTGTCCCTTCTGTCGTACCTGGAGTTACCACCATCACGACGGTCTCTGTAGTCACCCCTTGGTCTATAGTCACGGTCCCTGTTGTTATAGCCTCTACGATCACCATAATCCCTAGTGTCTCTTTCCTTCATGTCTCTCGACTGTCTCGAGTCTCTTGGATGGTACTCCCTTGGACCACGGTCACGGGCGTTACTTCTGTAGCTGTCATTTCTATTTACTGGTTCTCGGCTATCCTGTCTAGGCGACTCTGGTCTTGGCCCTTGTTCTTGGATAACTGTTGTTTGTTAGTATAATGAGATGAGATGAAGCTCTTTCCCTACAGCTTTTGCCATTAAGTCTCGGAAGACGGGAAAAGAACACACAAAGAGAGGTGCACTCACGCTTCTGCTTTAAAGCCTCTAGAACATTCTGAGTACTCATCTTCAGGTATTTACTCTTTTCAAACTGGTAACAGAGAGCTTAATTTCTGTTTATATAACAAGACGTGAAAATAAATTTCAATCAAGCTTGTGCTTTCGCGAAAAAGAGGACCCCATCATTTTTAGCCTGACGTGTTCTCTCCCTTGCACTCTAAGCTTCTTTTATATAAAAGCACTGCGAGAGACTGAAAAATGCGTACGAGGACCCTTCTATTGGTTCTCCTAAACGCTTTTAGCTGCTATGCCGCTATTTTGGGCCTGGACTTTGGCCACGACTTCACCAAAGCGGCGCTGGTGGCGCCTGGTGTTCCCTTTGAGATTGTGATGAGCGCAGACTCCAAGCGTAAGGACGTCTCGGCATTGGCTTTCAAACCTTTGGGCAACGACGAGTTCGAGAGACTCTACGGCTCACACACCGCTTCTTACTGCACGAGGTTCCCTGCACAGTGCCTGAATAACCTCAAGCCTTTGATGGGGAGATCCGTCGAAGACCAGGAGGTTCAGCACTACTTGCAGTCTCACCCGGGAGTTCAGGTGATTCCTTCAAAGAACAACAGAAACACAATCTCATTCAATGTCTCGGGTCACGTTTACCCAATTGAAGAGGTGTTTGCTATGTCAATACAAAACATCGTCGCTAGAGCCTCAATACTGCTAAAAGAGAAGTCACCGGGCGGATTCTCCCAGATAAAGGACATCGCCGTTACGGTACCAGGCTTCTTTGACTCAGCACAGAGAAGTGCTGTCAAGGATGCTGTTGAGCTGGCTGGCCTCAACCTCGTCTCTCTAGTTGACGACGGCCTTGCCATTGCAGTCAACTATGCTACCAGCAGAGAATTCAAGGAGTCAGAGACTGAGTACCACATCATCTACGACATGGGTGCTGGATCCACAAAGGCTACGCTTGTCTCCTATAAGAAGACAGACGAGTCCACGCCAGTGGCTGTCCAGGTTGAAGGGTACTCATACGACCCATCGTTTGGTGGTTCTCACTTCACAAACGCAGTTGCAGACATCATCAAGGCCAAGTTCTTGGAGAAGCACTCGAGCATTCACACCTCCGCGTTCAACTCAAACCACAGAGCAGTCTCTAAATTATACCAAACCGCCGAGAAGACTAAGCTTGTGTTGAGTGCAAATGGTGAAGCCCATGTTTCGATTGAGTCGTTCTACGACGACATCGATTTCAAGACAACAATCTCCCGTGAAAACTTTGAAGACTTCATCTCTGATACTGCCACAAGAGTCACCGATCCTATCTTGAACGTTTTAGAGTCTACAGAACTAGAACTCAAAGACCTGAAATCCGTTATCTACGCAGGTGGTTCTACCCGTGTTCCATTTGTTCAGCAGCACTTGCTATCAGTGATTGGTGAAGACTTGGTTTCCAAGACAATCAACGCAGATGAAGCTGCTGTTTTCGGTGCTACTTTGCGTGGTATTCAGATCTCAAAGATGTTTAGGGCTAAGGAGCTAAATGTCACAGAGCCTTCTACTTACCAATATGTCATTGAGTTCGACTCTGGCTCAATCACAGAGGTTTTCCCAGTTGGTACTCCATATGGTGACTCCGTTACAATCGATGTAACAGACTCCGTTTCAGACTCTGAAAAGCTATCATTCGACGTGATTGAAAACGGCAAACGCTACATTACCTTTGACGGTGGTAAGCTCTCTGACATCAAATCAAACTTCAAGTTCAATCTCACTGACTGTGCTGAAGATGTCATGTACGTTGCCAAGTTTACACTGACACAGAGTCGTTTGCTAAACTTGGACACCCTTGAAGCCCAATGTAAGGTCTCTAAGGCCGGATTCTTCGATAAATTCAGAGGAACAGAAGTTCAAGAGGATGACTCAAGCGAAAAGCCAAAAGTGAAGAAATCATTGATCTCGACAAAGACAAAGTACTTGGGACCACGCCCATTAGGCTCAGCCTCAAAACAGGAGCTGAGAAACCACATTGCCACCTTGGATATGAAAGACAAGCAAAGAAAGTTGGTCTCGGAGAAGTTGAACGAACTCGAAGCTGCTCTCTATAATGCTCGTGCTTTACTATCTGATGATCAGATTCAAGAGAACATTCCAAAAGTGACAATCTCGGAATCTGAAGAGCTTGTAAGCGAGCTCTTGGAGTGGTTAGACTACGAGAGCGAAGGTGCTGAGTTGAAGGAGATCCGCAATAAGATTGATGATGTGCAGAGTATGACACATTCCCTAAAAGTGTACATTGAGGAGCTTTCCATTCCGCTTGATGCCGAAGAGTTCGAGAGAATTCACAGTGAAGGTGTTGTTCATGTTAACTCCTTGCAAGATGTCTTTATGACAATGGGAGAGGAAGCATTGTCTATGTCTCTATCTTTTGCAGAGAATGGTCTTGACTTCGAACAAGAGTCCAAGAAGCTGAAAAAATTAGAGAAAGTAACAGAAGCTGAGATTGAAGACACAAAGGAAAGGGTCTCTGCTACATTTGAAGTTATCAAGAAGATGTACACCAGCCCAAAGAAGCTCGATGCAATGGACAGAATTACTAAGCTCGAGATTAGACGTGAGGGTGTCTCTCGTCTTCACGAGCTTGAGAAAATGATCTCACAGCTGAAGACGATGCACACCCAGAAGATGAAAGAGTTGAGAAGCGCACTAAACAGACATATCAAAGCTCAAAAGAGAGCTGCGGCCAAGGAAGAAGCCAAGAGAGCCTCCGAGTCCGAGACAAGCTCGGAAACACGCGATGAGCTCTGATTAATTAAAATAGAAATACAAAGCCATCCCCCTCCTCCACAGGTTCAGTCCTTTTGTAGATGCTCGAGCCCGTTAGATGTGCGCGCTCTCTTTAGGCGAAAAAACAAAGGCGGGCAGTTAGCGAGGCTTTTTGCCTTATCTTTCATAATGAACACAGCATTGAAGCAGGCAAAAGCGTACTTTTATACATAAAATGGCCACCGAATCGACGCCTACGAAGAAGACACCACCGAGAATCCTCACACACCCGCTAAAAACAGGTGCCCTGAATGCTTACTACCCCGTGACACCGGGGTCAATGCCGTCACCTTTGAGTGCGGTCTTCCTTGCTCAGTTTAACGTCCACACCGGGTACGAGCTTAAATGGTCACTGAGCAATGACGGTGTCCCTTTGAAAGGTGTTGAGTTCAAGGCACTGCCCTCGGGGCTCCACGCTGTCGAGAGAGACGTTATCTTGTTTGTCCAGCCAAAGGCCGACTCTGACGATGTCTTCTACGGTGTTTCTGTGTTTCACCAAAACCTAACGGACTCTCGTAATGACGATAGGGAATCCGTTAAGATGTTCTCACTAGGAGTAATTGTTGATCCGTCTAAGTCACGGTCAGCCCTCTCGTGGAAGCCTTCAAGCTATACCTCTGGATTAGAGTACATTGAGCAACTCGATTCAATGCTTTCAAACTGGTCTGAAGATGACGGATACAAGGCATTTGAGGATTTCTTCAATACCCATTCCGGAAATGACTTGCTGAATACAATCCCAAGAACCCCAAAGAGCCCCAGATTGAAACTTGGCACATCTTCTCATGAGCACTATCTCCTGAAGCTTGAGCCTTTATTGAAGACCATGGGTCCGTTGGTCTTCACTGCATGGAGATCATGTCTTCTAAGGGAGAGAATCTTGCTATTCGATGCCGAATCAGTTGAGCTAAGCTGTGCTTTCGCATATTGCTTATCTGTGATATCAACCATTCCCCATGAGATTCTCTCTGAGCTGAGTGACGAGACCGAACCACTGCATTACCTTCAACCCTTTTACTCTGTGGGTATAAATGACATTGATTGGCTAGCTCAGAATGCCACAAGGGGTTTCATTGCATGCTCAACTGATGAGATTTTAATGTTCAAGAACAAGATTTATGACATTGCAATTCAGTTAGGTAGTGACCCAGTACCCAAAGTCTTACCTGCTGCTGCTAGTGATCCAAGGGCAACAAATGTCAAAGTGATGAAGGCTACACAGCGTGATTTAAAGAGATTCCGTTTACTGGCAAGGGAATTCAATATGATCTCCGAGGAAGTACAAGAATTCCCATCACCGTGGTGGTGTGAAGTATCTGAACCAGTTTCTTGGAGACAGCTCGCTTGGTCAGGCTTATATTGGTGGGCAAGTGCAGGCGAGAAGGACAAATTGGAAGACGAACAGAACTCTGAAGGACTCTGTGATATCGGTGATCTCAGCACTGATTCTGCAGAGAGAGCATTATACATTGTGGGCTATTTCCAAAGTATAACTCGCAGAATATTCCGTGTTTTGGGTGACATTCTCAATAACACCGAAGAAGACGACATAGCGACTATTGAGTTCACAGACATGCTGGAGATGGGTCTGGATCCTTACTCTCAGCAGGACTCAGAGTTTGTTGTTAAACTCGTAAAATGCTGGTGGAGTAGGGATGTTAAAGCTGGAAGCTCACTAAGTAACATCTGCTGCAGTCTATAAAATATATAATATAAAAGCAATTATTTATTCATATTGAAAAGAAATCATAAACCTATACATAATAACAGAACAAATTTTTTGCCCGGTCAGATCAATAACCAAGCAGCAGTAGCAGCGAGCGAAGCACCAACTATGCACGTGATGATAGCAGCACCAGCCTTATCACCACCATCGATACTCAGAGGACTGAGATTTGTTTGTGATGTGTAAGTACCGGCAGCTGGATCACCGATAGATGTACCACAGGTGAAGTTTGAACAAGGGGCAGGTCTATCTCTGATTCTTAAGTTTTGCATCACTTCAAGTGCACACATTTGCTCACCCAAACCGTAGTAACCGTCCCAGCCGGAGTGCCACCAGTTAATACCACAAGTGTTACCATCTGTACCACCAGAACAAGAATTTGAAGCTGCACCAGCAGAAGCATACAACAAGTTATAAATAGTCTCGTATGCATCAGGGACCATTTGTGCCGTTAAACCAAGGAATCTAGCAAAGTAAGCTCTGAATGATCTTTGATCATTGTTACAATTTCCTGCACCTTGACAAGCTGCCTCGTACATAATGGAGTTATTGAAGAAGACACTTGAACTTTGTAAGAATTTAAGTGTTCTCGTTCTCCATTTTTCTTCTTCAGTAAAGTTATAGAGGTAGGCTGCACCAGACATCATCAAACCTTGGTTGTAAGTCCACTGTAACTTGGTAACATCAGTACAGTTACCAGTACCAATCTCAGCACCATCATAAACGAAGGACCATGTACTTTCAGTGACAAGACCAGTGTCATACATCCAATCATAAATTTCATCACACCAGTCTACATAGGTGGTGTTACCAGTGTATCTTGCAAGTCTAGCACCGATGTGGAAGAGACAACCGTTGGAAACAGAATTCTTATAGTCATAACCTGAGTTCCACTCAAAGATTTGCCATCTGAGTCCACCATTACAATTGTCTGTGTCCCATCTTGCTGCCATTGTGTTGAAGACAGCTTGTGCAAGTGCCAGCCATTGTGGCTGGTCGGCTGGAGGGTTTGGGAAACTTCTTTCAGCAGCAGCCATCACTGCGATACCCCAGAATCCTTGATCATCGTTACCTTCAGTTGTGGATTGATTCAAAGGGACATAATCTAAGTTGTCACCAACTTGTGCAAGCAAGGCAGCGTATGTGACGTTAACGTATGTGTCGTTCTCCATGTAGTACCAGAAGTCGATCATGGAGCCCCACGCTCCACCGGCTTCCCACCAATAGTAAGGGTCTGAAAACATACCAATGGTCTCACCGTATTCATCTCCTGTGTAGTAGTTCATTAAACCATCTGCAATGACACCGGTGACATTCTTCAAACTATCGAGATCGTCGATAGTCAACCAGATGGCATTAATCACACTCGCCAGTGCTGACAGCACCAGAAAGCTGTGAGTTTTCATCTTTGATTTGTCCCTTTTAACAGAAATCTAAAAAAATTGCTATTAAAAGAAGGGTTCAGAAAAAGCTCTGATCTCCTCCTGCCTCGGGAAGGGCAAAACGCGTGTGTAAATCTTAAAAAAGAAAAAAGAAAAAAAAATACGCGGTTTTGGCGGGGGAAGTGTAGATTTGCGGATATTCGCGAACAATTACGCTGCTTGGCCAGAACATTTCCTAAAGCGGTATATTGGCGGAAACGAGCCTGATAAAAAAAATGAAAATAGAGAGATGAGCTTAAGCCATTAAGCCATTTCTTTTGATTTTTATAGACTTAAAGAAATGTCCGAGCGTAAATCTATCAACAGGTACTACCCACCAGACTATGATCCTTCCAAGCCGAAAAAGGGACCAAAGAAGAAAGTCAAAACCGGTGCTGGGTCGCTGCCCACCATTAGACTTATGACACCTTTCTCACTGAAATGTACAAGCTGCGGAGAGTACATCTCCAAATCAAGGAAATTCAATGCCAGAAAGGAGACGACCGATAAGGTTTACATGGGGATGAAGATCATAAGGTTTCATATTAAGTGTCCCAGCTGTGCCAGTGAGATAATCTTTAGAACTGATTATAAGAGTGCTGATTATGTCATTGAGTTTGGAGCACAAAAGAACTATGAAAATTCAGAATTGACAAACTACCAGTTAAAGGAAGAAACAATGGATGAAACTCTGGAGAGATTACAAAAAATCGAACAGGAAGAGCGTAATTTACAATTGAAAAATGAACAAAAGCGTACCACTATTGAAGAACTAGAAGAGAAGCTGAATGATATTCACAGACAACAAGATATGAATGAAGAACTTGAAGAAATCAGAGAGAGAAATGCAAGATTAGAAGAGGCCAAGTCGAAACTCATACCACAAATTGAAGTCGATGAAGACTTAGAGGACGAAAAGATCGCTCAAGAAGTGTTCTCAAAGGCTCATATTCCATCGATGCCAGCACCAGCACCAGCACCAACTTCTATAACCAAACCATCATCAAATATCATTACAAAGAAACGCAAAATCAGTAAATTGGGAATAAAGATAAAAAAATAATCAGCTTCTTTGACACCAATCACGGCCATGTCCGACCTGATATTTACATAACGCTGGTTCCAGCCAAAGACCAATGAGCGCAGATAGAACAATACCACCAGAATCACTCATGGATGTTGCACCGAGAGTAAACTCCCTTTCTGACTCTGAAATTGTGTCAATGATTAACATGAAAGTATTAACGTAAGCTGCACCACCTAATAGTCCCTCATAGAAGACAATTATCATGATGATATAAACTGACGGTATGAAGTAATAAATTGATTGACTGATCAGTAACAAGAGGTTGCCGAACTGCAACAATGAGAGTAGATAAAGCTTCTGAATTCTTATATAAATAGCTGATGATCTTGAAATGAACACCCCCAGTTGATAAATAGTTCCATATGTAACATAAATATCACGGAATTCCTTAAACGGTGTTTCCTCTAATGGGAATAGTAGCGTTGGTGACACCGACTGATTTATAAGATACTCTGAGATGTAAACCGTCGCTAGTGGTATCATGAAAGGGATAACCAGCGATTTTAAACGAGATAGCGTCCTCTTTATATGTGATTTACTATCCAGCTCATCTTCAATGGGAATCTCTTGATATGCCGGTAGCAAAGGTATCGATAAACTGAAGAAGTGTAAAAAGCCAAGAGGAAAGATAGTAAACAGCAAAAGAGTGCTCTTTATACCAATTTTCAAAACAGTCGTTAGTAAAAGGAAGACACCACTGCCTATCAGACCTGCTCCACCAGTACCAGAGCTCCAGCCGTTAAGACTTTCTTCTTTGAAGAAATGTGTCAGTTGAAGGAAGGTTATCTCACCTAGCCCAGAACTTAATGATGCCATTATAATACCAACCAATTTCAGCCAAAGTGGCCCGAATGTTATCAGCAGCATACCACCAATACTAAGAACGATAAGAGCTATCACCCTGTGGGGATAGCTCACTCTATGTAGGAAAAACGGCGCAGTGGTTTTGATGATGAAAGATGGTAGTATGTCAGCCAGGAGAACAGAAGCTTTAGGTACTAATGGGCCCACAAGGTCAACGGCTGCTGAGAGGATCACCACATACAGCACGTTGTTGAGCAGTCCAAACACCCAAAACGAAGCAAAAATTGGTACTCTCGCCATTGTTTTCTCTTCAATTTGTATGTCTTTTGGTCTGGTTGTTTCGGAGGTTTGATAAGGCAGGGCTGTGAAATTTATACAAACTCGCGCATACAAAATATATGGCATATCGCTGATTTTATTATTGTTTTTATTATACAGAATTAACGCTTTAATGCTTCAAATCTTTTCCTCAAGGCATCTAAGTCGTTGTCTTCTTTCTTCTTTAGCCCAGAGTCGCTGTTACGCTTCTTCTTTGTAACCTGAGACGCAACCTCGTGGGGTATCTTCACCACTGGGTGCAGGTTATCGATGGTCTTTCCCGCAGGGCGTACCGATATTGGAGATGATTTTGTAAGGGAATCTGGAACTTGCCCTATAGACAGTTTCCTTGGTGTGGAGAGACGTTCTTCTAACGTCTCTTCTTCAATCTCCTCCAAGGCTATTGGTTTACCATCATCGTCATCGTCATCATCATCAACAGCTTCTTCTTCCAACTTATCTTCATCTTCAAGGCCACTGAAAGGGACATCATAAACTCGTGCGATCTCACGAAGATATAAAGATACAAGATCAGGAGATGGTGACTCAACTACTGTTCTCTTTATAACTTTCTCCGGGATAACGCTGTCTTCGTTCTCAATGGCAGCGTGTGTAAATTCAGGACCAAACTTATGAGCCAAAATGTCTCTTATAGTAGACAACTCCTTGACATCCGTGTGTGGAGCAGAGTAAATGATGGTCTTTACAGCTTCTTCAAGTCCAGGATCACAGTCTTTCTTTTCAAGTAAACCAATCCTTGCGAGTAAAAGCTCACAATAAAGCTCCAATATTTCCAATAGTTCAATATAAATATCTTCGCGTACAATGTTCTCTACACGGATACGTGCACTCTCCTCCTTCCCCAATGCCAAAAGCTCGGCCATTTGTCTTCTTTGTTGCTTAGTCAATGCTGTCTTCTTTGTTTGGGTGAACCTCAAACGGCTTATCGCCATCTTTAAGGACACTTTCAAACGACCCTAAGAGGAGTTAGTACTGAAGTCATTTAGGCAATAAAACCCCAGGAAAATAAGCAGAATTTCAAACTTACTTGGGGAGAAATCTGTGGAGGCATTGCTTATCTATCTTTCCAAACAAACTGATGATAACATAACTTGTTCTTTATCAACTCTTTTCTTTGAAAAAGGCGGGTTTAACTGCGCTTATATAATTTTTCGCGGGGCAAGAGACTACGGGGGACCCGGGGTACATTAGAAAATATTCATTAATTCATACAGTTAAATACCTTTCCATGATCTTGTTAGAAAGCTTCGTGTTACCACTGTTATTATAGATCAAAACAAGGTTATATGCTGCCTGTCTCTTAAAGTCTTCCTCGTCATCAAGATCTTCAAACTCCAAAAGGACCTTATTATAGTACTCAACTGCTATAGAGACAAGACCTAATAAATGGAATACACGTCCCATGTTATATAGGGCTTCTTGTCTTTCAATTGGACTTCTCAGCTCAAAGTATTCCATAAGATACTTGAACCCTTGTAATAGTTCCATATGTCTATTTGTAGATGAACGCTGCATTGCCCTGTGAACATGTGCAAGCCCAGATAACAAGCAGACAATAGGTTCCTTCTTATGATTCTTATATATTCTTGTGAAGTAAACCAAACTTGGTACGTAACTTCTGTTCGTGAAGAGTAGACAAGCATAGATATACATCAAGTAAACATTATCTTGTCCCTTTGGGTCCATTTCCTTGTTCACAATGTTTGCCATACCTGGGATTGGTTTATTTAGTTTCAATGAATCAAAAGCCTTGATTTGTCTTAAGAAATACTTTTGATGATTGATAGAGATGAAGTTCTCAGTACATAATTTACCAGAAGGCTGAACCAATAAAAATAATTTCAACAATTTCTTGTTAAATTGTGAAGAGTTCAAAACAGATCTCATAGATAACAAAATATCCTTTTGATCTCTAGTTCTTATAGAAATTGCCAGTTTGACAATATTCATGATCTTTTCCCTATCTTTATTTTGATAGAAAACATTCACATTCTTGGCATTATCAATAATACTATTGGCATCATATGCGTTATCAAATCTAGCAACTGCTAAGGCATACTCCATGAAAAGGTCAAACCATTGTTGGTAAGTTAAACCTCTGAATTCTTCCTTTGAAGTCAGAACAACTTTTTCTTCCAATTTTGATGTAAAACCCTCATATAAGTGAGATATTCTTTCAATTTTTGAGTCAATATCCATTTGAAGACCCTTTGTACGCATAATAATACCTTTAAATTGTCTTGATCTATCCTTTGGGAAGAAGTTTCGAACATTGGAGAATTTCTCAATAAGGTCTGATGCCAGTTGAAGCCAAGTAGAAGCTGCAACTGTGTCACCGGCTTCAAGACCTTTATGAAGTCGCTGCAGTCTATTATATTTGTCAATGACATTTTGTTTGATTCTTGCATCCCTTGCTAATTTCTCACCTTCTGTAAGTCGAGATCCTTTCTTTGGAGCCCTAATGGCAGAGTTCTCAATTAAAGCTTGATCTGACACTTCCCTCGTCTCGGGTATTGGTAGGTTATCTTCACTTTCAGTAAGTTTGGATCTCATAAAGTTAACTTTATCCAAGAGAGCCTGTGATTCTTCCACTTCTTCTAAGTAGTACAAGATCTCAACCAGAGCAAGCATGGTATCAAGATTATCAGGATCAAGTGAAAGAGACATGTTATAATACTCCTTAGCTTCATGATATCTTCCAAGTTCGGTACAACATTTACCCAAGGAGCTATAGAGTTGTGGTGTGTGGAACTCTTCAAGTTTACTTAATGGTAAATAAAACTTAATAGCATCACCGAAGAGTTGTGCTTCTTCCAGTTTTGTAGCAGCCTCGTGGAAAAGATCTGCAGTGTCGTTCACATCATCGTTCAAAAGGAATTTAAAATGTACCAGTGCTTCATCAACTTGATTTAAATTCAACCTTAAAGAACCAAGTTTAACTCTAATATCAATAGGTAATTTGTGTGAACGAGTTTTCAAAATATCAGAAAGTGCTTCGAATTTATTATTCTCATATCTTCTCTCATCAAACTCGGAATCGTCATTGCTTTCTTCCCAAAAGGCTTCATCTTCTCTCTCTTGGATCCATCTAGCAGCTTGTTTTATTGTTGCAATAGCGATAGAGTAATTCTTTTGATTCATAAATAACTCTGTCAAGATATTGAGTGCAGACCAGTCAAATACCGGACAGTCCAATTGTTGACCGTCATATTCTTCATTTTCTTCTTCATCGGAAACTGTGCCTTGTTGTGCCCTTCTATATAAGATATTTTTCTGGAACACTTTCAAGTACATTCCAATAGCATCATTGACACGATTCAGTTGGATGTATATAAGAGCCAATTCACGAAGAACAATCGATCTGTTTGGATATGCTTCAAGTAATCTTTGTAAATTCTCAGATGCTCTTCCTAACTGACCAGTTTCTCTGTAAAGTGCTGCCCTATCAAATAACACATCAAATGTCTTACACCCTGCACTGATAGCACGGCCATAACAATATAAAGCTTGCGCAACATGGCCCAAGTCTTTACTCAAAGTGGCAACATCTGACCATAAATCACCGTCTTGAGGTTTAATATGAGCAGCTAAAAACCATGCATTACAACCTTTGTTCTTTAAGTTTTGAATTTGATAGATCTCACCTAAAGTCTTATAAGCAGGGAAGTTCTTTGGGTCACGTTTGATAATTTCCAGGAATGTCTTTTCCGCAGCTTCAAGATCCCTTGCCACAAATCGTTCATTACCTCTTGATAATAAGATTTTAACTTCTGGATCAAGTTCTTTATCCGGACGAATATTAGCAAACCTACGTTTATTTCTCTTCTTGGTACTGAAGTTATTAGCTTCTCTGATAGCATCCATGAAGTCCTGTTCATCATCATCCTCGTACCAGTCTTCCTCATCCTCACTAAAAGCAGCCATAATCTCATCATCAGGATCATTATAGTTTGTAGCATCATCTTCAAGATCTGACAAGACCAATTCATTATCTGCTCCATCGTCATCATCTTCTTGAATATCCTCCATCATCGCTGAGACATCAATGTCATCAAATATCGTATTCTCTGAGTCATGTTGATGAAGCTCAGGGTCTACTGGCAAAGACATCTTCGACTTTTTAGAGATTTTGTAGATCTTCTTTATAGCTTATCATCTTAAAAAACATAAACAAACGCGTATTTTTTCAACCTTTCTGCCATGGGATGTACAGAACGTGTTCGCGGGGGAGGAGAGGGATGGTACGCGACACACCGCCACCCTCGCTATAAAACAGATTGAATTTATAGCCTGGAAGAGTTCACTTTGTTATATCAGAAAACATTAAATAACAAATATTGTCTAACAATGGTATGTTAACTCAACGAAGTCGTCTGTATGAGCTACTAACATGTAATAGTTTTCAAGTTTTGGAGGTGGATCATTTGGCCTCCCTCAGGGGTTTGGCATGCAACCTCAAAGTTTTGATCAAATGTTTAGGTGTTACCCCGTGTCGATGATGCCTTCTACTCTGCGTAAAGATGATGCTAATTTTGGTGGTAAAATCTTTTTACCTCCAAGTGCACTTAATAAGTTGACAATGTTACATATCAGGTACCCAATGTTATTTCAATTGACGAATGAGGAGAAAGGTTTAAAGACTTGTTCAGGTGTCTTGGAATTCGTTGCCGAAGAGGGTAGGGCTTATTTACCGCAATGGATGATGAACACATTGAAGGCTAAGCCAGGTTCACTTTTGAGAATTGCTAGTGTCGATGTTCCACTGGGTAAATTTGTTAAAATTGAACCACAATCTGTGGACTTCTTAGATATATCTGATCCAAAAGCCGTATTAGAGAATGTTCTTCGAAAATTCTCAACATTGACTGTTAATGATGTTATTGAAGTGGGCTACAATGATAAAATTTATGGAATTAAGGTATTAGAGGTAAAACCTGAGTCTTCTTACAACAGTATTTGTGTTGTTGAGACAGATCTAGAAACAGATTTTGCTCCTCCAGTTGGTTATGTTGAACCTGATTACTCTAAAATGAAACCACCTACACCTGTTGTAAGACCTCCTCCTTCAACATCAGGAACAATGGCCAGAAGTATTGGATTTGAGGAGAAAGTTCAAACTGCAAATAGAGAACAAAGTGCATTCAATGGTGATGGTCATAAACTGTCTGGTCGTCAATTGAAACCAAATCCAGCAGAAAAGAAACCCACTGATTTGGCACAGGTGGTGTTTGAAGGTGAGCCAGCTCCATTGATCCTCCCAGAGGGACAATTGTTTTTTGGTTTCCCCTTAATCCCGGTTCATAAGGAAGGAACAGAAGATGTAAAGGAAAACACAGTCAATTTTACAGGACAAGGACAATCGCTAAGAAAGAGCAAGAAAAGGAAAGACTCAAAGTCACATGCAAGTCCCAAGCCTAAAGTCCAGAGTCCCGAAGTCATTGAGATCGACTAAATAATCATAATATCGTATAGTTAAATAAATAGCTATCGAGATGTCTACTAAAATTAGATCTAAATATTGAGTTTTGGTGTCATTACTCCGCCATATAATTTAATAAGTGAAAAACCTAATATCGCGCAGCACTACATCTGTATCATGTATTATAGATAATATTGACATGTAATCTCTGATTGTTTACAGAGAAAACCATTCGCCACTTCTTGAAAGCCGGCTGTGTCGGACGCATATAAATTTCGGCCGTAAGCTTTTCATGAAAAATCCCCTCGGCCGGAAGCGTTTATATTACTCAGTTTCGATTTTGATACAATAGGATATATACCAAATTTAATATAGCAATTATTATCAAAAATTGACTTGAGAAGATGAGAAAAAGAAGATTAATACCATTGACAATGAGATCTATAAAATGCCTTACGTGGCTCTTATGATCCCCCGGTGTTTATCTTTTTGGTTTTTTGATTTTTTTTATGTGCCACTGTCTGTGTTTATTTTTTTTCCGGTCGGGTTTGTGTATACACAAATCGAAGACATGCACGAACACTCATTAAAATCGCTTTCGTACGTAAGAACAGTGTGCATGTACTTCGGTTTCAACGTACAGTCGATTTGTTATTTATTTATATAAGTATGGCATCCCTCTTTTCCTATCTGCCCGGGAATGGGTGTTTTCTTCTTCTTTTTCCTTTAAGCAAAAGTCAACATGTCTGACGATTATTCTGGGAACGAATCGACTGACGGGCTTGACAGATATAAGGGTTTCACCGCCGAGGTGGACTCTCAGATCCATGAGCTTGCTAGACAACTCACGGAGTCTTCCCAACATTTCCAGCTTGCTGCTGGTGAATCTGAAGCAGATGCACTCTCAAGAGTCTCAACCATGGTTCAAGGTGTTAACCCAATGATCGATCTTCAGGGCCTTGACCCACGTCTTAACCCTGAAAGTGATTCTTTCAACTCTCGTTACTGGATCAAGAATTTCAGAGCACTTATGGACAAAGATCCAGACCACTACAAGAACTATTCTCTTGGTGTCGTTGCAAAGGACCTTAGAGCCTATGGTGATGCCTCTGGTGCTGATTACCAAACAAACACAATCAATGCACCATTGAAGTACGCTACCAAATATGCTAGAGACTACCTCTCGTCCAAATCTGCAACTGCCAGTCGTAAATTTGACATTTTGAAACCCATGGATGCTCTCATTAAACCTGGTGAAGTTGTTGTGGTGTTAGGTAGACCAGGTTCTGGTTGTACAACATATCTTAAATCCATTGCTGGTTCCACACATGGTTTCGGTGTTGGTAAAGAGTCCGTCATCTCCTATGAAGGTCTTACACAGGAAGAGATTCAGAAGGATTTCAGAGGTGAAGTCGTCTACAATGCCGAATCTGATATTCATTTCGCACATTTAACAGTTGGTGAAACTTTAACAACTGCTGCAAAGTTTAGAACCCCTGAGAACAGAATCCCTGGTGTCACAAGAGAGCAATATGCAAACACCATCAGTGACATTTACATGGCAACTTATGGTCTTTCCCATACCAAGAACACTAAAGTTGGTTCTGAGTTAGTTCGTGGTGTTTCTGGTGGTGAAAGAAAGAGAGTTTCTATTGCTGAAGTCTCCCTTGCAGGTGCTAAATTGCAATGTTGGGATAATGCTACTAGAGGTTTGGATTCTGCTACAGCTTTGGAATTCATCAGAGCATTGAGAACTTCCGCTGATATCATGAACACCACAGCTTTGATTGCCATTTATCAGTGTTCTCAAGATGCTTATGATTTGTTCGATAAGGTCTCTGTCCTTTATGAAGGTTATCAAATCTATTTCGGTAGAAGTGATATAGCTAAGGACTACTTCTTGAAGATGGGCTGGGAATGTCCTGCTCGTCAAACCACTGCTGATTTCTTGACTTCTATCACTTCTCCAAGAGAGAGAGTTGCTCAACCTGGTTTCGAGAACAAAGTGCCAAAAACTCCTCAGGAGTTCGAAGCTTACTGGAAAAACTCTCCTGAGTACAAGGAACTTATTTCAGAGATCGATACTGTTTTGGCAAAGAACAAGGATACAGTGGTTACTGATTTAATCTACCAGGCAAAATATGCTCGCCACTCCAAGGGTATGAGAAAGGCTTCCCCTTACACTGTCTCAGTATTCTTACAGACAAAGTATTTGTTGACACGTGAAGTTTACAGAATTAAGAATGACTGGGGTTTCCACTTCTTTGCTATGTTTGCGAACTCTCTTATGTCTCTTATTTTGTCATCAACGTTTTACAACTTGAGCACCGCTTCATCCTCTTTCTACTATAGAGGTGCTGCCATGTTCTTCTCTTGTTTGTTCAACAGTTTCTCTTGTGCTTTGGAGATTATAACCTTGTTTGAAGCTAGACCAGTTGTTGAGAAGCACAAACAGTACGCACTATACCATCCTTCTGCCCATGCTCTTGCTTCTGTCATTTCACAGTTGCCATTTAAAGCATTTACTGCATTGTTCTTCAATTTGATTTTCTACTTCATGGTTAACTTTAGACGTGAGCCTGGACACTTCTTCTTCTACCTTCTTATGAATGTTGTTTCTACTTTCACTATGTCCCATATCTTTAGACTTGTGGGTTCTATGTCCTCAACTCTTCAAGAAGCTTTGGTTCCTGGTCATATTATTTTGCTCAGTCTTTCTATGTTCGTCGGTTTCATTGTCCCTGTCAGTTATATGCTCGGATGGTGTAGATGGATCAACTATCTCAATCCTTTGGCTTATGCATTTGAGGCGCTCATGGCCAACGAATTCCATGGTCGTGACTTCCCATGTGCTTCTTACTTGCCTGGTGATCCAGCTGACCATCCAGACTGGTCCGATGATAATTGGATTTGTAATGCCGTTGGTGCTGTTACAGGATCTACAACTGTTTCTGGTGATAACTATATTTCTCTTGCTTTTTCTTACAAGAACACTCACAAGTGGAGAAATTTCGGTATTACTTTGGGTTTCTGTATCTTCTTTTTGTTCTGTTACATGTTCTTTACTGAGGTCAACGAGTCGGCTATGCAGAAGGGTGAAGTTTTGCTCTTCCAACGTTCTACTCTTTCAAAGTTGAAAAAAGAGAACAAGATCAATGACCTTGAGGCTGGTAATGAAAAGGAAACCATTGAACAAGATGGCGAGGAGAATAATGGCGATGCTATTGAGGCTAGTAAAGCTATTTTCCACTGGAGAGATGTTCGTTACACTGTTAAGATCAAAGCTGAGCACAGAGAAATTCTTGGTGGTGTTGATGGTTGGGTTAAACCAGGTACTCTTACAGCTCTTATGGGATCTTCTGGTGCTGGTAAGACCACCTTACTTGATGTTTTGGCTTCCCGTGTGACTACTGGTATTGTTACTGGTAACATGTTTGTTAATGGTCATCTCAGAGATTCTTCTTTCCAGAGATCCACTGGTTATGTTCAACAGCAAGATTTGCACCTTGCTACTGCAACCGTTCGTGAGGCACTCAGGTTCTCTGCTTATTTAAGACAACCTACTTCTGTCTCCAGGGCTGAAAAGGATGCGTATGTTGAGAACTGTATCAAAATCTTGGATATGCAAAAGTATGCTGATGCTGTCGTTGGTGTTGCTGGTGAAGGTTTGAACGTTGAGCAGAGAAAGAGATTGACTATTGGTGTTGAACTTGCAGCAAAGCCAAAGCTTCTTCTCTTCTTGGATGAACCAACTTCTGGTTTGGATTCTCAGACTGCTTGGTCTATTTGTCAATTGATGAGAAAGTTGGCCAACCACGGTCAGGCTATCTTGTGTACTATCCATCAACCATCTGGTATTTTGATGCAAGAGTTTGACAGACTTTTGTTCTTGGCAAGAGGTGGACGTACTGTTTACTTCGGTGACTTGGGTAAGAACTGTCACACTATGATTGACTACTTTGAGAAGCACGGCGCACCACCATGTCCACCTGAAGCTAATCCAGCAGAATGGATGTTACACGTTATTGGTGCTGCTCCAGGTTCTCATGCTAACCAGGACTATCATCAGGTTTGGTTGAACTCAGATGAGAGACAAGCGGTTTTGAAAGAGTTGGATGAGATGGAACAAGAACTTGTGAAGTTACCAGTTGACAATGATGCAGACGCACACGGTGAGTTTGCAGCTTCTGCCTGGGTTCAACTTTGGGTGGTCACTATCAGAGTCTTCCAATATTTCTGGAGAACACCTGTTTACACATGGGCTAAAATGTTCTTGTCATCTGTCGCTTCGTTGTTCATTGGATTTATTTTCTTCAATGCTGGTACTTCTGTTCAAGGTTTACAAAATCAAATGTTTGCTGTTTTCATGTTTGTTACAATCTTTCTTCCTCTTCTCCAACAGATCCTGCCTACCTTTGTTGCTCAAAGAGACCTCTATGAGACAAGAGAACGTGCTTCTAAGACATTCTCCTGGTATGTGTTCTTCCTCTCACAGATTATTGCTGAAATCCCATGGAATGCATTTTGTGGTACTCTTGGATTCTTCTGCTTCTACTACCCACCAGCATTCTATAACAATGCTTCACCAACTGGTCAAGTCCATGAGAGAGGTGCTTTCGCATGGTTCTTATCAGTTTTGTTCTTCGTCTACATTGGTACTATGTCCCATATGTGTATTGCTCCTCTTGATCTTGTTGAGTCTGCTGGTAACATTGCTCTTCTTATGTTCGTGGTGTGTTTGACTTTCTGTGGTGTATTGGTCACTAAAGATGCTCTGCCTGGATTCTGGGTCTTCATGTACAGAGTATCGCCGCTAACGTATTACATTGAAGCTTTCTTGACGAACGCCGTTGCTAATACCGATGTTGTTTGTGAAGCTGCTGAATTCAAGACATTAGTTCCACCTTCTGGTAGCACTTGTGCAGAGTTCTTCTCTGATTACTTGACAGCTGCTGGAACCGGTTATCTCTCTGATCCTTCCTCAACCACTTCATGTTCTCTTTGTTCCATTTCAAAAACCAATGATTTCCTTGCTTCATTGGGATTGGCTTATCATAAGAGATGGAGAGATGCCGGAATTTTCATTGCATTCATCTTCTTCAACATCATTGCATCTGTGTTCCTCTACTGGTTGGCCAGAGTTCCAAAGAAGAGTTCAACTGTTGCCAAAGAGCAACCAAAAGATGCGGTAAACATGGGTGCAGTTCTTGAGAATGCTGCAACTGCTGCTGCTGCTGCTGCTGCTGCTAAAAAATCTGAAGAGTTTAACACCGAAGTGAAAAGTAACAGTTCAGAAGCATCTCAATAAATGATCCCTGGGGATATGTATCTATCATTTAAAGAGATATAAATAGATTATACAAATAGATATCACTGAATAAATATACCCTATAAGTACAATTAGTTTACAGCGTAAAACACAGATATTAGGCTTTGTCAATGTTTGTCTTTAGCTTGCCATCACTTTTATCATTGATATTAAATTATTTATGGAGCGCTTTATTATCAAATATTTGCAATGATGATGTTTATTTGACTTATATATGCCGTGTAAGTTACTTCGTTACGTATAACCACAGTCAGAACGTTCACGTCGGTACTGCTACCTTTCTCCCACCGCGAAATTGCCGGGCTATGATCCCGGATATAAGCCGTGTGCCACCCCTCCGTTCTTTCCAGGACTTGTTAAAGTTATGAGATAAGGCATCATTATAATCTGAATAAAAACTATGACTACGGTATTATCAATAGTATAACATATTAATCTCCAGAATGTGATTTGTCCTGGAGTTTATATGCTATTATTCAGCTTTATTGACATCCCCTGGTACGATGACCCAGTCTGCCCATTTGATGGTTTAGCTGCTTCTGTCAAGCTGTTTAAACAATGATCCAGAAGTCTTTCTACCGTCTACTAATGATCCATTGCTCATTCGCTCTGTCGCTTTCTCAAAAGAAAGGGACTCTGGTTGTTAAGAGAGTCATAATTTCAAACATGAGCTCCCTCAAATTGAAGACTTCAGTCTTTCTAATGTCTCTCAATTTGCAGGAGGAATTTAACATAACTCTTGCTTTGGTCATTTGATTTGTTGGTATGTTGGCTCAGCTTTATGGATTTGTTTTTGTGCTGACACAGGCTATTAAGTTTTTGTGAATCTCTAAAGTATTTGAAAGCTAGTTCCGTTGTCATCTCATATTTCTTCTGATATTGTATATCCATTTTCGCAGATATCTGCTGATATTGCTATTTGTTTCTAACCTGTCCTTGTGCAGAGGTGTTGCTGTCTTATAGTCTTATTTTGCTTTTGTCCCACAGTTTTATACGTTGTCTTTTTAATTGAATAGCACTCATGTTATCTTCAAGAAGTTCAACAACGAAGTTTGCACTCTCATCAAACTCTTTCAAGAGATTCTGTAAACATAGGACTTCTTTGCATACTTCAGTCGAACCCATGAATTCAGCCTTGGTCTCATCAGCAGGTTCGTCCTTCTCATGTTCTGGAGAAGTCAACCTGTGACCTTCAAGCATAGGAGATGGTGCAGTGATGGCATTATCAAAGCCTGAATTGCTCACTAACTCGGATATGTAATCTCTCATGTTGACATTGGTTCTCGGGAAGCCTAGAAAGTTCTAGAGCTTAGAGAACACGGAGCCAGAGGACTTAGCGGAATTCACGAATTACATTCCCCCTGAAGTCTAGAAAGTTCTGGAATGCTAATCTCCTTACATTATGCTGTGAGATCCCAAATATATAAAGGGGTGTTCCCACTCACTTTATGTTCATATTGACTGATTAATATAAGATAACTTTGATAAAGATGCCTTTATTAAACGTATTACAACAGGTTATGAGTCAAAGTTCAAATCTGAACTTCTCCGACGGAGAGAAGCTGTCTTCTTCTACCAATTTTTTCGAATGGCAGACTTTGTTGAATTTAAAATTGATGATGAAAGGTAATGGTATTATGCATTATGTCACCACTGGTAGAGCTCTTGTTCCTGAAAATGAAATGAATGATTATGATACTATCATTGCATTGTATAATGATTTTCTGACATCTGTGATTGTGAACTCTACCAAAGGAGGTGTTACTGAACATATTGCTTATTGCGGTCTAACCGGACGTGATTTGTTGATTAGCTTGCAAGAAACATTTGGTGAAACGACTCTTAAGGATGCTATCAGACTGATTGGTGAGTATTCTACTGTCAAGCCATGGGCTAATGCAACTGATCCTGATGCAGCCAGACTTAACTTTGTGAAAATGTTTGAGAGATCTGTGATTAAGTCCATACCAATTCACACTCATGGTGCTTTATATTACCTGTCCATGCTTTCTCAAGAGGGACAGTTTGACATTGTTGAAAAGACTCTTGCTAAGTATGCGTCTAAGTATCGTGAGAACTTAGACAATTTTGATCTCTTCACTATCCCGAAAATTGCAAGCGAAGTTAAGCACAACACTTCGTCCCTTAAATCAACTGCTTCCGTTCCTGTTTCTGCTCCTTCTTCCTTTTCTGTTAAGACTAAACCCATTGTCCGTTCCTGTGATTCGTGTATGGTTGGTAAACCTCCTACAAAGGTCAATAAGACCCCTTCCTTTGTTGCTACCCAACCACTCCAACTTGTTCATACCGAGGTTTCCGGTCCTTTTGTTACTGGTTCTCCTGATCGCTACCGTTAGTTTCTCACTATCGTTGATGCCTATTCTAGGTTCGTTGAGGTGAAGTGTCTTACTACTAAAGATGAATCTTGTGATGCTATTATTGATTATATCACTCGTCATGAAAGACAATTCAAAGCTGCAGGGAAAGACTTTGTTGTTGGTCGTATTAGAACTGACCATGGTGGTGAGTTTGTGAACAAACGTTTACATGATTTCATGAAGTCACGTGGAATCCACCATGAACTTACTGTTCCATACCATAGTTACCAAAATGGTGTTGCCGAACGTTGTCATCGTACCCTTCAAGAGAAGACCCGTGCGATGCTCGCTGATGCTGGATGTCCTGTTACTTTTTGGCCGGATGCTATCCAAACTGCCGCTTACGTTTACAATCGATTAGTTACACGTTCCACCAAAGGGGTTCCTTATTTGATGTTTACTGGTATTCAACCTTTGATGGAACATCTTCGTGTATTCGGGTGTAAGGCCTATGCTGGTATTCCGACCGAACTCCGTACCAGCAAAATGAATCAAGTCACCAAGCTGTGTATGATGGTTGGATATGATGTTCATCACGAAGCTTACCGTTTGTATGATCCTGAAACTAAGAAGATAATTGTTTCTACTGATGTTAAATTCAAAGAAGACGAAATGTTCTTTACTGTCGGAGATTCCGCTGCTATTGACGCCAATGATTTTATTTCCTCCGGTCCAGGTCTTTATACCGGAGGTATTTCTGCTACTGTCAGTAGTGTTCCTCCAAGTGTCGACACTACTGAAGACCGTGATGAGTCTGCTCGTCCTAAGACTCGGTCTGCAGATACTAGAGGGTCTTCTTCCGTTGATCCTGCCAATGAGGTTGATACTTGTTGAACTCTTAACAGCTTAAAGAGTTTTAATATGGAAGTGGTAATCCATTGTGGCTATGCAGTTGTAATACATGTGTCTTTAGTGTAACATTTGGATCCTTTAATCCTTAATATCTATACACTAAGAGAAGATTCTCACAGAAGTGGGAATCACTCGATCTATATATTTGTGGGATGCGCGGTTCATCTGATCATGCCACATATTCATGCGACACTTTATTAACAAACATAACAATGAGATTATACAGAAGAAGGTTGTCATAGTCATATCAATATGCTCTTGATGGACAAAGTGGATACGGCATCTGAATGACAAAATTATGTTCCATGATATGGCCATCAGTTTCAGTTAAGGGTTTTCAAAGAAGCGTCGATGATTGATGAAGTAGGTTTTTGTTATACAACAAGGTACCTGGATATGCTCTAATGTTCTTTCATAGCAACGGATTGAAGAAAGTATACTTCTCACACATTTAAGTATAAGCTCATACGGGGCAGATGATATTACATTGGTATTCTTTCACAGCAACGTATCCGGTGGCCATTTTTATGGGCATTATAAGATAGTGTACAAAAAGTGTGGGACTAAAGCTGAGAGTCTGTATCAACAATTCTTCTGAATTATCGGGAAATATTCAAATAGATTAAGTGATATCACTTAATAGGATGCATAATATGATGTTTGAAAAGTTTGGACTGCTAGAACTTAATGCTCATGCTGCTAGATGGAGAACGAGTTACCTCACTGACGACACTATATCGTCATACTATTCTTAATGAACCATATATTGAAGCATTACTTTAAAGCACATAGGTAATGATAATAATACACATTGATTCAGCTAAATATATACTTGATATTATATGAAACTTGAATTGGGAGCTTTAATTTAAACTGTAAATGATATCCATTATTGAGGCTGTTAAGGCTTGGAACTATGTTACAATGTTCGAGTACACAAACAGAATAGAACCGATAAAGAGATGAGATATAAGTACTTCATTCTCTTTCAAAACATATCTGATGGATGGTTTCACTAATGACAGTCTGGGATTGTGGATAAATTGTTGCCTAAAAGGGATAAATATAAGGAGTCAATCAAGTGTCAAGAGTACGATAACATCTGAGATATATTAAGACATGGGGAAATAAATAATTGGAGCTCATAAAGCACAGTTGAATTACTTACAAAATCAATATCAAGTCGTATTTTGCTTTAAATGAGAAGTATAGTACAAACATGTGGATGGTTGAAGGATGAGCCATACTTACTGAACAATGCCCAACTACGCCATAATTAAGTTAAATTAACTAAACGCAATTTGAATATCTTATTCAGACACAGAACATAACATTTGATTAGTCTGGATTAAAACCTTTTACTTTCAATGATCATGATTGGTTCTTATTGTACAACTAGAGGATTATAACCGGCTTTTAATGTGAAAACAATTAAAATATTGGATGATTTATACACAGAGCACTTATCAAAAGGTTTTACTAGTTTCCACTACAAAGATAAATCAAGCAAATAAAATATAATTTCTCTTTTCATGTTTTTTTGGGTTCCCAGGGGGGGATTTTGTTTTTGTTTTCAAAGTTCATTATATAAAGCATATCAGTTCATCCTTGAGACCAGAACGAGGTGACTATTTCAACCCAATATTGGATAGAAGTTATTATAAACAGAGGCAAAAAATTGGAATATAATTGTTGGACTTCAATACTGAGCAAAAGAAAAGATAAATCTTTTCAAATTCATCTTCATTCCCACTGGCCTCACTGGAGAAAGAAGTAATATGGTTAATGATCATGCCCATGGCCATCAAGCATATGCTTGTAAGGACTATTGGTATTAAAGTCACAGAGACATAGAATCTGTTGATCACTCCTGGATTCTCCTCTCTGATCGTTTTCCCACATGATGTAATCATTCCATTAATTTTCAAGACGACTTTAATCAATGAATACATCTCAATCGTTGAAAAAACAACGAACTTGGCTATTCTTGGTGTGGAATTGAGAGTAGATAAGATTGCCTTAAAACGGAGGGTTGTTATTTCTGTTGCGACTATTGTACTTGTAGTGGACAGGACTGATCCCACATAAAACAGTCCCATGACACTAATCATTACCAAAATGATTGATCTTTTCTCACTTATGCTGTTTCTTACTTCATGTTGTTTTTCTCTTTCTAAATCTTGAGCGGGCCTCTGTTGTAGATAATGTGGGTTTTCTTGTGATCTTAACCCATTAATAACCATTTGCGACTGTAGTTGATTCTCCAGTTTCAACTGCAGAATCTCCAGTTTCATATCCATTTTCAGGATGTTAGGTTCATTATTTAACCTTGCTGTTTCAGCTTTAAGCTCTCTATTCACGTTCCTGTAGTTCCTTTTGGAGCGTGCCATACCTTGATTTTTGAGTTACCGCTGTGTTGGATAAACTGGTGGTTGTGTTGTAATGGTTGTGGTAGAAGGAAAAGACTCTTTAATGTTTATTAGCCGCCAGCTCCTACAAAGTCTGCGTTTGTGGTGGAATTCCCTCAAAGTGTCTTTCCACATCCAAGAGTACTCCAATTTGTAGAATGGGATTATCTGGTACTGGAGGTGAAAGATAGCTTCCATTGATGTAAAACTTGTGAATAGACATGATATTGGCACATAGAGTAGTTCTGATTCTGCTAGGATTAGAAAACTTAATGGAAAATGGTGAAGCATTGTCTAAATTAATGTTCTCATCAAACTTCCAATTAGTTCTCGGAGCATTCAGCTTCAAATGAACCAAAGATGGGAATGACAAACTTGGGGAGGGGGGATTGATTTTGCGTTCGAAAAATAAACCAGGAATATCAAGTGTAATGTAACTCAAACAGGGGTAGTCAATCTTTAAACCCTTAATGTAAATCAATTCTGACTCACACCCAACTATAGCCATTTCCCGTACAGAGTACGATGTGCTTTGAAGGTGGTCTGCTTGGAAGCACGGTAAAACTATCCGGGACAACTCGACTAATAATAACTCTCTGCAACCCACAACCTTTCGTGAGACCGAATCTGGACAAGCTGAAAAACACCTAAACTGCTCTTCGATCATTATACTCTTGGTATTGCAGGTGTCTTGATCGAAACTGCCAAAGACTCAGCAGATGGGCTTCTCGAAGATTTGGAGCAAGAATCCTAGACTTTCGGTTCATCAGAAAGGAGTTAGCAGTTACCACTAGTGTCAACTTGTAAGCACGCACCACAAATTCAAAATCCATGTCATCTTCAGCGTCGTGACTAACAAACCAAAGAGATTGGTCACGTCAAGTTTTGTGTTATACCACTAGCCAGGGTTAAGTGCACCTTTTCTTACAGTGAACACTTCAAATCATTCAACAGATTACAAGTAATGATTTGTAAGTTTGTAGCAGCCCATCATATTAGCAACAACTAATGAGAATTAACTGATTACGTGATGGACATTGGTATCAACTATCTCTTGGACTATGCAAACACTCTTCTGGACGGATACTAAATCAACTGTTATGAGAAGAAGTGAGTGATATATTTCAGCGGGTGTTGTTGTATTTAAATAGCTTTTAATAATAAGCATTTTAAATTGGATATGCTGCCATGAAAAAAAATGCTTACGTAGTCAAACAGATATGGATTACGTTAGCATCAGTATGAGACACACTGCTATAATATATGTATACGTATAAAGATAGGAGTAAAAATGCACACGCTTGTCAGATGAAGCTGTGTTTAACTTTGTTAAACGAAATTAATAGCTAGATTCATACAACTTTTTGATATTATATATGTCGCAGCCGAATTCGCTTGTAGGTATTCTGGCATATAGGTTCTTTGGCAGCGCGCTTTGCTAGGATACCTCCATTGCCAGGATAGCTGCATCGCGTATAATGTACTATATGTACACTGTGAATCAACTATACTATATTTTTTAGGCTTCGTAAAGTAAAATCAAATGATGGCGCTACAAAACTCTACCAAATAAAAAGTATTCAGCCAACCTGATCCTGAAGTGTACGATAACCCTGTTCAGATTTTATTGAAGCTAGCAAAGGGTTCGACTCAACTGAGAACTCAACCGTGAGCTGGTAGAGAAATGGATAAGATATTGGTTGATTGGTGTAGTTTACGAAGTGAGAGTGGATGGAAGACAAATCGTTGTATTTTCAAAGATATAGAGGACCCATCTTAGAGACAGCACCGATATTAGTCCATTAAAGTCTTAACATCAAGATTATCAGGTGCTACTGTCTTAGCTTTTCTTGTCTGAACGAGAGATTATTGTTCACTAAGCGTGGAGACCTTATGTTTTTTTCAAGGCGCGGTCGCGAGCAGCCGACGGCAACAATCAAACGAGAGGAGAAGTAACATGGGTAGATATATACCCCTAATATCCTTGACAATTTAAACAAATTAGGACAAAGAGAAAAATCTGAGGACGCTATGTGGTTCAGATAATCTTATTAAGTCAATTATAGACGATAAATCTGGAAATATTATGGAGTGTGGATCTTCTGGAGGTTCCATCATGAGACTTCTGATAAGGAAACGATGAATAACTGAGAGAGAAGAGAGCTGTCATACTTTTATCAATACGTTCTCGACTGGAACAATTGATACGGCATCTGAGTGACAAAATTATGACCCATTGCTATGTGGATTAGTGGCTTGGTCTGAGAGGTCTAGTCAAAGATGAATTTGTGATTGATGAACTAAAGTTTTGTTACGCAGAGCGGTCCCTATAATGTACTTTCAGAGCAACGGATTAAAGAAAGTATACTTTTCATAACTTTAGCTACCAGTTCACACATACAAGATCACATTACATTGGTATTCTTTCACAGCAAAGTATCCGGTGATCGTATTTATGGACATTATAAGATAGTGTTCGATGTAACAATACCCCGAAGCCAGTATCAACAGTTCTTCTAAAATATCGGGAGATACTCAAATATATTAACTGATATCACTTAATGGAATGCATAATATGATGCCTGAAAAGTCTGAAGTCCTATAATTTAATCTTGATGTTGCTAGATGGAGAATGAATTACGTTTTATACCTCACAGAGAACACTACATCTTCAAACTAGCTTTAATGAACAGTATATTGAGGCATGACTTTGAGACATATACGCAATGGTAATAGCATACATTAATTATAATTGAGATATGCTTGACATTATATGAAACTTCAATTTGGAACTTGGAACTATATATGATGTCCATTGTTGAGGTACTTAAGGCTTGGCACTATGTTAATGATTAAAGCACAGCTGTATCGAAATCAATGGCAAACAGAGTTTCAATATAAGTACTGGATTCTGGGAAGACTATTTATATATTCAGGAATTGTACAGTTTACTTTTGGCGGATTTGTAATTAATTTGTTATGGTACAGTTATGACAGTT
>PPOA03000023.1:0-107503 GCA_003708795.3 Petasospora americana | reverse complement strand
CACTGAGGTTCATAAACGAACTTAATGACAAGTTCTCCAGATATCACGAAAAGATCTTGAACGTGCAGTTGAATATTCTGACCACGCTGGATCAGCCCGATATATCAAACTTTAAGAGCACCCTCACAAAGAGAGCCACTGTGGCCGACTCCCCTATAGTTATCGAGATGTGGCTTATAATATCCAAGCTCTTTAATGTCCTTAGAGATCAAGCCCAAGAGTTTGTCCAGTTCTGGCAACATGTGCAGAACTTCATGGATGGGTCGTACAACCAACGTCTTCAATCCAACTACATTGATCCTGGCTCTGCATTCCTGAAACTTGAGAGATATGAGGTGGCTGATATCAAAGTGAGGGGTGAGCAGTACGTTGATATGCTTATTCATAAGATCCTAAGATTGTTCAACTCTACGCAGGAGTCACTGAAGACGCTACACGCTTCACACTCTCAAAACTCTGATGGATCCATTACAAACTTTGGATTTGTACCACCATTCGCCAACAGTTTGAGTACGTTGAAATATCTTCCAGTAATTTCTGGTACAATCTCGGAGACGTTGAACGAGCTGGGACAGCTGGTTATCACCGATAAAACAATAACTTCCCTTCGAGATATATCTACCGTTGTCAATGAGAGAGTCGTTGGGGCTGTTTGTGCAACTTGGCTCAATGACTGTACGAATTTCTATAAGCTGGAAGATTGGGTGAAGCTGGAGTCTGGTGAGACGTTGCTTCCCTCATTGATCTTTGACTTTGAGACCTATATTGTTGAGAACCTGGGTAACCTGTTATTCACCAAACTTCCCGAGGCTAAGGAAGTCCAGATTGTGAAGTATCCATCCAAGAAGATTCTTACTGGTATTCAGATCCAGTTCTTGCGCACGTTCGATGTCCTACTGGAGAGCATGATCAAGAAAATCATCGAGGAGAACCAAAATCCATCTATTTCTAAAGAAGCAAGGGACTATCACAAGCTTCTCACACTTTTCAATATTAAGAAACTCTCCAAAGAGACAGTCCCTTCTATTATTGAGAAGTATGATGCTGTGTTTGATTCTGGCATTCGAGCACAGAAACTCGAGATATATAGTATTCTGCAAAAGATGGAGCAGACTATATTCGACTCTTATATTCAAGAGCAGAGAAAGAGAATCAACAAGGTCTTGTCTAAGGGAATCACCAACACTGACTGGTCGGGAGTATCATCACCTCCAAGCAGAGTTTCCCCTTATGTCTATGATGTTGTGAGTATCATCATCCATGTCCACACAGGATCAACGAAAGTATCTCCAGAGTTAGTGCCACAGGTCCTCAAAGATTTGGTTGTCTACTCATCAGGGACGTTTCTGAAAGGATTTAGAGAAGTTGGTATCTTCTCGATGGAGGGATTAAGACAGGTTGTTCTTGATGTGGAATTCTTTAAGACTCTGCTGGATAAACATGTATCCCCAACTACTTTGAACAACTTCAAGCTGATATACAAGGACGTTGTCAGTGGAGATGCTGATCTCAAGAGCATACAATCTGTCAATGCTGACGTTCTTAGAGAAGCACTCGAGGGATCTAGTCTTGAGCTCGAGGTGTTCAATAGATGAAATTTAATATATACGCATGTTATAAGGGCTATGTAGGGTGTTGAAATATACGACACAGAGTATCATAGATTGAAGATTTATTCATTAATTCTTTTAGAAGTATTTCGATCAGCTTCATGATTATCCTTTTCTGGGAGGATAATTGAGGTGGTCATGTTAAACTATAATAAGATACCAAAACAGTGTTGTAAATCAAAATACCCAACTGGAAGGTTTAACTATAAAATCATAGTACAATTAGATGGACATCTCTATATTAATCAACTGGTAGCTGAGACCCATTTATAAACACTAATATACAGTAGATGGAGAAAACAATGCTTTCAAAAGGCTAATCATTTTCTCTTTGGACCACGGATTGGTGGTGGAGGTTTTGTGTGGTTTGGATCAAACATTGGAGCATTTCGTAGCATCTCTGGGACGACAAAAAATCTGATATTGGAGCCTCTTACAAAGACGGAATCAAGATGTACGACTTTACCTTCTCTAGATGTTACCGTTATGTCACTCATTTGTACGTTCATGTTATCCTCAGCTATAGATTTGTTAGTATGTATAAATGTGTCTTGAGAGGCAGTGAACTTACATTCGACAAGCTTTCCACGGTAAGTCTCACCGGAGTTGAGCTCTATGGAGACAATGTGACCTTGAGCTTCACTTAGTAGCTTTACTGGGATACCGGCAGACATCTTCAATTTTTTAAAACAAGTGACAAGCAGTTTTATTTAATGTTAAGTGTACAGCTTTTACTCAAGTTTGTCAGTTTTCTATATAGTGTGCTAGACTTCCTAATGGGGAAGCTCATTAATTAATTACGCTATACAAATGAATTAGATAATCGCGAAACTGCCCCCCCACCGAGCATTAACAAAGAGAAGACCCAGTCCTTATATACTTGACAAGATATATAAATCAATTATAAAAACATAGGAAATGGCTGAAGAAGACAATATAGAGATTGGAGGGTCCTCAATATTTAACATTGCTCCCGTGCAGTTCCAGACTGAGGTGAGCAATATTGCCTCGTTAAGCGTCTCTGCGGATGTCTTAGTGATTGGTTTCAAGACAGGTAAACTCTTTAGAATTGATCTTAATAACCCAACGGTGATTGAATCCTTAGAGCTGCCGTACAAAAGATCATTACAGGAGCTAGGGACTATTGAAAAGCTGTACCAGGACCCCACGGGTCATCATCTCATTGTATCAACTACTAAAGCGGAATGCTTCTACATCCATCGAAGCTCTAAACAGTTCAAGTACATCAATGAGCTGAAGAACGTACGAGTCAGTGCCGTGTCTTGGAATAAGCATGCGATAACTGAGAGTCAGACGGGTTGTTTCCTCGTCGGTGATAAGGCTGGAGCTATCCATGAGGCATTTATTGAGTACATTGAGGCATCACAAAAGTTCAACAAGAAGGTACAGAAGGACGTTTACAAGACCCAGTCCTCCATTGACGGAGTCGACATTAGTTATGATACATTGACAAACAAGCTGACGATACTGCTTGTGGCAGGAGATGATATTTCATACTGGAATGGGCCAATAGAAAAGAAGAATGCCAAGTACAATGACCTGGTCCTTGGTGGCATGTTTGAGTCCAAGCCAGTTGAGTTTGAGCAGTACCAGGATCTAGGGAACATTAATGGCAGTAAATTCTCTTCGAAAGACATGGATTTTGCATGGATAACTACAGCTGGGATTGTATTTGGTAGCGTGACTGACGAGAAAGTAGCCACGAAGAAGAACATTGCAGATCTCAAGATACTGGTGAACATGGAGTTACCGGAATCTTCGCACAAGTTCAAATCGGTAATAATATCAAAGTACCATCTCATTCTTCTGCGAGGATCAGAAATCCTGGTTATTAATAAGCTGAATGACGAGCTGGTTTACCAGCAATTACTGCCAACCAGTGAAAAAGAGAGATTCATCGGCCTAAGTGCAGACTATACAAGTGGAACATACTGGGTGTATTCGAACCTCAGTATTTATGAGATTACAATTGATGACGAAGAAAAAGACATTTGGAGAGCAATGCTACAAAATAATAACTTCGAGGGGGCTGTGACGGTTGCACGCGACGTCGAAACAAAGGACGTTATATATGCCATGAAAGGTGACAGTTTGTTTGAACAAGAGTCTTACGTTGAGGCTGCGAGATCATACGCAATTTCAAGCAAGTCATTTGAGTCTGTTGCTCTGAAGTTCATCGAGAAAGACCAGAGCGATGCACTTCTTGAGTACTTCCTCTTCAAATTCTTAGTACTGAAGAATGATCCAAAGTTTGACTTTAAGATGCAGCTGGTTATGCTCTCTTCATGGATCATTGAGCTGTTCGTAGAGAAACTTAACGAGCTCGATGATCTGTTAGCTACTGAGCAGGCTACACATTTAGAGGAGACAACTATACTGAAGACGGGAACTGAGAAACGGTTCCAAGAGTTTATCATTGACAACAAGAACATCGTTGACAAAAAGACCGCATATGAGATAATCACTTCACATAACAGACGCTCAGAGCTTCTGTACTATGCTGGTCTCATCAACGACTACGACTTTGTGCTTGCTTACTGGATCAGATTTGAAAACTGGGACGAAGCATTGAAAACACTGGAGAAGAATGATGATGCTGAGACCGCATACAAATACTCCACTGTGCTCCTTGTTAATTCGCCAAGCAAGACAGTAGAGACGTGGCTAAGAATGTCTCGTTTGGATGCTTCAAAGCTCTTGTCTGCGATATTGACATACAATAAGACGTCTAAGAAAGTCAAGACATCAAAACACCAAGGCTTGAATTTCTTACTGCAGTACATTGAGAACACTAACTGCAAGGACCCAAGAGTCCACGACACTCTTCTATACCTCTTGATATCAAATGAGTCTGCTGGTAATGAGGACATGGTGCTGAGATATCTGGAGAAGCAAGGGTCGCAGTATTGCTACAACCCTGATTTCATTTTGAGATTGTGTTTCAGATTCAACAAGATCAGATCCGCCACTTACATATATTGCATATTAGACTGCTATGAAGATGCTTTGAACTTGGCAATTGAGCACGATATGATCGATCTTGCTATCACAATTGCTGATAAGCCAGATGATGAGAAGACCAGAAAGTTCTTGTGGCTGAAAGTTTCCGACAAGAAGATATCTATGATAAGACCATCCGAAAAGGACAAAGTTAAAAATGAGGTCAAATTCTTACTGGATAGATGTGAGTTACTAACAATTAAGGATCTTCTACCAAGGATCCCTGACTTCACTTCTATTGACAACTTGAAAGATGAGATTTGTACGGATTTGGAGCTATTTGGTGCTACGATAAGTAAGCTTTCATTAGAGATGAATTCTTCAATTAAAATCAATGACAACATTACTCAGCAAATTTCAGTTCATAAGGAAAAGACACAAATCATAAGTGCCGGTGATTCATGTGCCATTTGTGAGTTATTACTTGCTTCCAGGAAGTTCTTTATATTCCCTTGCAACCATTCTTTCCACTCCGATTGTCTTATTAAAGAGATCTTAAAGTCAAATGACTACGCTACAAAGAAGAAACTTGAGTTCTTACAGAAGAAGTTCATTGCTTCAAAACCAGAAAAAGGTGCAAAGTTTGTTAGTAACCCTCAGGTTGACTCACTGTTATCCAACAGATGTCCGTTATGCTCTGATATAAAGATTGATACCATTGATAAACCCTTTGAAACTGACACTTCAGATGACTGGGATATCTAAGATTCTTCTAAATAACAAGGCGAATGAAGTTGTACAATTGTAGTTTTAAAGATGCGGAAAGTGGACATAGATATATAAATAATCGTTTAAAAAGTTAAGCATTAAAAAAAAACAAGACTTTCGTCAGAGGTCATTGAATATGAAGGGATAAAAAAATAATTAAGAACGGAAGAACTGAGTATTAGAAAAACTTTCCTCGTGGACCACCATAGATCTCTTGAACTCATTCAATTCCTGTCTGATCTGCTGGATCAACTGCGGAGATAACTGATAAGAAGACACTGCTGTAGAATGACGGTTATAAAGATGTTTAGGATACGTGTTATTGACGTAGATTTTATTAGTGAAACCAACCTTCTTAGAGGAGGATGGGACCGACATGCGATAGTGTGCCTTCTTCTTGAGAATGGAAGGTCTTGAGCTGAGACTGCTCTGAGGTGTCTTTGGCTTGTTGGTGTAGACGACGTGGACAGTTGGCTCCACGGAGAGTTCATTCAGTTCCTGAAGCTCCAAAGTGGAAGCCTCTGATGGAGCAATTGACAATTTGGAAGCTGAACTTATGGAACGGATTGATTTCTTTCTCTCGATGGATTTAGATCTCATCATCTTACGTTGCGATTGGCCAAGATCATTGGAAGAGAGATCAGGGAATGAAGTCTCACCGTATTCTATCATCTTTTCGATGAATTCCATATCATCAAATGTGATAACAGCATCCTCCTCCTCAGCTGGTGGAGTCTTATCACGCACTTTTTTCACCACAAGTTTGTTTTCCGTTTCCAATGGAATTGCTGATGGTTGGACTTCCTTACCAACATTGGAGAACATCGAACCTAATGAAGCTTCTTTATCACCAAAATCAGGCTCGGCGAGTTTGATATCCATCAGTTCGACAACGGTGATACCGTTATCCTCATCACCCTCAATGAAAGAGAAGACATCAGAGTTCAAGCTCACTTCCCTCTGAAGTGGATGCTTGGTCTTATTCGTTGGCTGTGGTGGCTTGGCCAGTTTTGTCGAGGATGCGTTGGTAGGTGTGTCTTTGTTGATAGGCTTTCTTACAGCATCTTTGGTCTTAAGTGGAGTTTGAGTAACTGTTACCGGTTTTGATGGCTTTGATTTCTTGCTAGAGAAGACCTTTGAGAAGAATCTTTTTAATGCAGATGGCTTTCTCTCAAGAGAGACGGTCTTGAGTGACTGAACTGAGTTTTTAGGCTTCACTGGAGCTTTAACAACGGTTGGAACCGGTGCCTTTGCCTTGGTGTCAGCCTTCTCAGCTGGTTTCATTGTAATTCCATTAGTCTTTGGGGAGTCACTCTTAGCTTCTGTGGTTGGTGTGTTTGAAGATGTAACAGGTGATGGTAATAGCATGGATGGTTCATTGGTGATTGGAGAATGCTCCTCGATCATTCCGAGATTGGAGGTGGTGACAACTGCCAGTTGCTCAGATGACTTCTCATGGTTATTAATTGGACCACTGACAGTTGGCTGAATAGATAGATCATCGATGGAAGAAGGTGGTGTGCTTTCATTTAAACTTGAATTGGTTCTAGAAGCACGGGATGGTGATGGAGAAGAAGAATGGCTGTTTGAGTTTGAAACTGAAGAGATGGAGGATTCATGATAGTACACCTGAGGCTGGGTAGATGATTTTGTTGATTTTGGTACCAGCATAAGCGATGATGGCTTCTTTGGAGATCTTGGAGAGATTGGAACAGATTGATTCAGGGCACTTGTCTCGGTATTAAGATTGTTCAAGTTTGTACATGAGTTCCTCTGCTTATTTCTTGGGATATAAACTTCACCATTTGGGAAGGTAAATGGAACTTGAGGCATGTGGCTATTACGACGAGATGAAGCATTTTGCTGCTGGTGATAATTGTCGATAGACTGCTGCTGCCTCTGTTGTAAATAAAACTGCTGTTTCATCTTGTTGATGTGGATTTGCTCAACTGATTGCTTTCTATGGCTCGGTAAGTTTGTTGATGAGGTTGAATGTCTGAAAGATGAATGGTAGATATCGGACATCATCCCCGGCTGTAAACTGTTTGAGCGAGGCATTGGCATTTGTTGAGTGGAGTGGGTACTTGTTATACTGTTAAACCTCTGACCAGCAGTGTTAGATGATGAAGCAAGTGAGACCATTGAAGCCGAGCTCCTTAATGGCTTTACCCTTGAAGGTCTCGAGAACTTTGAATCAAGCATGAAAAGGTCATTAGTAGATGAACCTCGAGGAATATGCTTCGCCGTATTTTGGGGATTCATAGTGGAAGAAGCATATGACTGGAAGGAACTAAAACTTGTCATGGAGTTCGTTCGCTCAAACTTGGAGCTCGTTGTGTGTGACATTTTTTATTTGATATATTTCTGTCTCGTCGTTTAGGTGGGTAGAGCAACTTTTTTTTCTTTTTTTGGTTACCTGTTGTCTATGTGTGTGGGGGTATTTGTTTTGTCAGGTTATGGTATTTGGTGCTTTCTTGTTAATACTGAATAGAGAATGTATGAGAAAAGTCTGGTACAAGTATTTAAAGGCAAAGTGAAGTATTTCTGTTTGGAAGTTGAATGTGTGTTTGGTTGGGCCCACTGGTCGTTATAGAGCCATAAAAAAAGCTGCGAAATGGGTAGTTGTGCCTGTATGTCTGATAGGACTATTCAAGGATGGGAACAGAGTCCTCTCAAATAAAACCTCACTTCAGTTAAAGAAAAAACTGAAGATTAAGAAGTTGAAGATTAAAGAGAAGTTTGAAGGGGAGAGAAAAAAAGACAGCCGTTAAGCATACAGAGAAAGTATGTGAGAGAGAGAGAGAGATTGGAGGCTGCTGGCAAGGCTTGTGCAGGAAAAAAAAAGTTGTCTGTCTCCTCTATGATTAGATCTGGGACAAAAATAGACAGCGCTTGGTGGGGCCAGGGGGGATCTCGCGAAGGGGGAAGCCGGAAATCGGAAGGGGGGGGTGCAAAGGGGGCGTAGTAGAACTACCAAATATAGAACAATATTGCTTGACGATTAACTTGTGATTGTATTTGGTGAATATAGCTATGATTCTTCTATATAGTTAATATCGACGGAATGGGGTTATGTGTCTTTTCATATTCCATGCGTCTCCATATGCTGGTATTATATCCCAATGGAGGTTGGATTTGTCCTTTTTATCCTCTCGGTTGTCCCAAAATGTCCATTTATGGCGGTAGGGCCCGCAGGGAGGTGCATGAATCTGCACAATTTTCCCTCATCTCCCCTTTCGGGAACTGTCTTAAATCGCCGAAAGAGGGAATTCACCGTCTAAAGAGAGCAGCCAGCTCTAGGGGAGGTGCGAGATGGACTACATATTTACGCATTGGATCACAGACACGCCATACAAATAATCTTTGTGTCTCTGTGGGAAGACGCATATCCCATGCGGGCTCTCTTCCCGATATGGACAAAGCATCTTGAAGGGGAAACTAATAGTATAATCTTCTCCATAGATAAATCACATTAAATTTATATAATCATACTATGCTAATGCATTACCTTTGTTTAACCAGAATTCTCTTCTAGTATCTTTATCTATACTTGAAGTAGACGTTTTCTTTTTAATAACTTCAGTTTTTTTTTCTTCTTCACTCTCTTCATCATAATCTAATCCCATGTAATCATCAACTTTTTTGTCATTCTTTTTACGCTTTGCAACTGGTTCAACTGTACTGGAGCTTCCTAATGGTATAGATACTTTCTTTGATTTCTGCTTAGGTGGAGGTTTTGAGATAGTTTCTTCTTCTGATGAATCATCTGAAGAGAACTGCATTGTAGGAGCAGTAAGACTTCTTGAAAGTATTGAGCCTTGATCATTATCGTCTGCCAAAGCTTCATTTGTAACAAGTCTTCTCTCGTCACGGAAATCTCTTTCTTTACCACGATATTTAACAACACTTCCCAAGATAGACTGACCGATTCTTTGTTTATAAGTAGCACTATCCATATCATAACATTGATTAATTAAAACTTCGTAAGCACCATTAAATGCCTTTTTAATGTCCCTGATATTGAAAGAACCTCTGGATATATTATTTTTTGGATCGGATGGATCTTGAATACTCAATGAGAATGGGTTTCTTCCTTGTAAATCAGGGTAGTATCTCTTATTCAAGTACCGTACATTATCTGTTTCAACGGAGATAGCAACATGGTCATAACCAAAATTACGACCATAAAGTTCAAAGAACTCAATTAATAAGACTCCCAAGTTTTCATAAGGTGAGATGTTACCAGTACCAAGTCTTGGGTGTAGTTTAAGGAATGAATAAACAAGACAAATGATGGAATAACCACCAAGTCCACCAACATGAACATTATTCAATTTTCTAGCTGCAAGGAATTGCTTAACGATAAGAACAAGCTCACGAAGTCCCGGAGTCTCCTCTATCCAACCACGAATAACTCTTGCTGCCTCTATACCATTGGTTCTTTCAAATGATACATCAATATGAATGTTTGATTTTGGCTCAGTAAACTTGATAATCGGAACTTTGGCCTTTGCGATAACCTCCACTTTTATAGCCAAGTTCTTTCTTTTCAAGTATGAAGACAGTTGGTAAAGCTCATTTCTATTCTCGTAATTACCACCTTCACTAACAATGACCATATCAATATCAGATCCGGGTAAATAGAGATCTGTGGCATAGGAACCAAACACATGAACTTCACAGTCTGTCCACAGCTTTGTGATGGCTTCTCTTAGTCTTCTAACACAGGAGTTTCTTGCTTCGATTTCCCTCTTCGATGGCGATATGTAAGCAATGAAGTCTTTGATTTCCATTGTGAGCCAATCAGCAATTTCTTTCTGTTTTGAGTGGTCATGGTTCTGGACCCATGGAGCATCTGTGTTCAAGATTTTCTTGTTGGAGGCAATATCAGTTTCATTATCATCCATTGAGTAAGCGTCATCTTCGTTATCCTGGTCACTTTCTTCCTGATCATCATCTGAGAAGTTCAATGATATGAAATCATTATTTTCAGTGAGCTCGTTTCTATTTTCCTTATCCTCTACAGGTTCTTTCTCCGGTATCACCTCTACTGAGTCTTTATCGTCACTTTCATAATCGTCAACGAGAATCACTTCCCTTTTCATCTTCTTTCTATCCATCTCATCTTCGCTATCACTTGGTATTATCTCAATCTCATCGGGTAAGTTTTCATACTGATTCTCATGACTTTTACTATTGAAAACATCAAATGACCTTTTCAGCTTTCCTCCGGATTTCTTCAAGAACTGCTTGGCTCTCTTGGTCTTAGACTGTTTATTCGACATCTTCAAGACTTCACAAAGAATCTCAGAAATTTTGCATTTCATCTGAAGCTTTGAAGCGTTGTGACTTTTTCATATTTTTTCACTTTTCTTAGTGATGAGGCAAAAGCGGTTGGCGCACGCCCCCATAGTTACGTGTCTAGGCCGGGAAAGGCTATAAAGTCCGCTTAAGTTCATATACTTTAATAAGACTATAGAAAACCAACAATCAATAATGGAAAACCCTCCAAACACCAAACAAAAAACACCAGTACCAAAGACAAAACAAGAAAGCAAAGAAGAGCAAGAAGATCACAGATTTTTCCAAGTTCCATGGAACTCGTGCTTTAAATAAGCCTGATCACTATCAACGTGGTCATTGTCACTTACAAACCCATTAAAACTAGAAATCGGTAAGACTAAGACGTCGTCGATCATTGCGGGCTCCATCAACATAGTGAAGTTTGTCCAACCAATGACCTTTTCAGGGTCTAGCAGATTTCTTGGTTTATTATAGTCATCAAATGATAAGTTCTTTATGCTTTTGGGAATCTCTTCATTTAGATTGAAATATTTGGAAGTTGGCAGAACCTTATTAAAATGCTTGAAGATAGTATCTGTGAAGATTGCTGGCCCCGTCCATTCTAAAATGGTATAAATAGAGTGTAAAGTATGATACTGTCTGCCAATCTTCACATGATTCAACCTTTCACTATAGTTTTTTAGTGTAATTTCGGTGATTTTAAAGATCAGTTCACGTAGAATTGGATGGCCAGGCTTACTCTTAAATGTCCATTGACAGAATTGTAAACGACGGCTCGTCTTATATCTCCAATTCGGCAAATCGTAGTCACCTTCAACTCCAACTATAAAACCAATTTCTTGCGTCCTTGATATGAAGTTCAATAATTCATTCTCATTATCAATCCACTCTTTTAGTGGTCTTATAGCTAAAGTGTCAACATCGGTATAAACACCACCGAGTGCAAAAAGAATTAGATATCTCAAGAAATCAAACTTCAAGATATTCAAAGGCATGATCTTCAGGGTATCAATGATCTCTGGGAACTCGCCATACAATTCGTTAACAACAGGATCAATCAAATCATCCGTGATGACTCTGTAGTCATAGCCATCCACGGACTGTTCAGCCCAAGACTGCATGTATTTTCTGATTTCGTTATTTTCGATTTTCTCCAAAGGCTCTTTCCAAGTCTGCCATATGATCTTTGGCATTTCAAGAGATCTTTTATATGGGAACTTCAGCATGAGCCTCTTACGAAGATCGTCGTCACCATAAAGCTCACCGTAATCTTTGAAATCGTCTTCAATTTTAGTGTCAACGTCTTTCCTCTGCAGCAGCTCTTTGATCCCAATATCGACTTTATCCTCGGCTATAGCCTGATTAAGCAGCTGCAACTGAGCTTCTGATAAAACCGAAGTCGAATTATCCAGGTTTATGAAATAGTTGTAACTCTTGCAACTGTACCAAAATACCATACAAATAGCAAGCATCAGCAGCAGCAGCAGCCTAAAAGTGAAAAATCTCAAATTCACTAAGGGCTTACCACGAAGTGGTCTAACCATCTTTCTCGTATTTCCGCTTAGGCTTCCGTTCGTATCGGTGATAGAATTACGTCTCGCAGTGAAAGGGCCCGTTGAGATCTCGGCCGCTAGCTCCATCAACCCTTTCGTTGCCTTTCCTTTTTTGGGGAGGTAACCAAATGGGCCTTGGATGTTTTTGTTGTGTTTTGTGGAAGGTCTTTTTTCTGTGCAAACAAGGACCCCCGCCCCACCACTCAACGGCTCTGCCTTGTGGCTTAGGTTTCGCTGTGCTGTTGTTGTTTTCGCGCACGCGCTAAATTTTAGTGTGAAGATTACGTAATGGGTTATGTAATTTGCGCATTACATAACGCATTACGTAATATAAAATCTTCTTGTGTTGGGGCCACACCTCTTCTCATCATAAAAAAAATTCACACAGAGATAAAACCTTTAATGGCTTCTTTTATTTGGTAGTATTGATAAAGAGATGAGTGACAGCGAAGACGATTTTGACATTGCTGGTAACATCGCAATCCATACGGGCTCTGACTCCGAGGAGTATTCCGGCTCTGACTCTGAGCAGGAGTTCCAAGATGAGATCATCTCTTCAGATGAGGAAGCTGAACCAGAAACTGCAAAGGATAAAAATACACAAAAGAAGAGAAAAGTTGATAATTCTTTCCCAACTCTAGAACTCTCGGATGATGAAGAAGACCTGAAGAAGAAACAAACTGATGTTGATTTCGCAGACTACTTCACAATTCAGCCACAAAACAAAGCTAAGAATGGTACATTTGCAAGTTTTGGATTCTCTAAGTTCCTCTTAAGTAATATCTCCAAGAAGGGTTTCAAGCAGCCAACTCCCATTCAAAGAAAGACAATCCCATTGATTATGCAAAACAGAGATATCGTCGGTATGGCCCGTACAGGTTCTGGTAAGACAGCTGCTTTCTGTTTGCCATTAATTGAAAAATTGAAAATGCACTCTGCCAAAGTTGGTGTTCGTGCTATCATTTTATCTCCATCGAGAGAATTGGCTTTACAGACTCATAAAGTCATCAAAGACTTCACCAAGGGTAACGATTTAAGAAGTGTTTTGTTGGTTGGTGGTGATTCCTTAGAAGAACAGTTTAACATGATGATGACCAACCCTGATATTGTCGTTGCGACTCCTGGTCGTTTCTTACATTTGAAACTTGAAATGAAATTAGACTTGAAATCAGTTGAGTTCATGGTATTTGATGAGGCTGATAGACTCTTTGAGATGGGTTTCCAAGAACAGCTTACAGAATTAATTGGCTCTTTACCTTCTAGCAGACAGTCTTTATTGTTCTCTGCTACATTACCAAGTACTTTGGTTGATTTCGCTAAGGCAGGTTTAACCAACCCTGTTTTGGTCAGACTGGACACAGAGACTAAGATTTCTGACAGATTGGAGATGTGTTATTTCTCAACAAAGCAAAATGAGCGTGAGGCGAACTTATTAAATATCATTCAAGACGTTATTAAGATCCCACAGGCAACTGTTGATGATTTGAAGAAGTTGGAGTTTGCTAATAGGTTTGATTCTGACTCTGACGATGATGATGATAATGACAAAAAGAAGAAAAAGAAGACTTTAAAGAGAAAACGTGCACCACCTGCTAATGTTTTACCTTCTCCATACTCAACAATTGTCTTTGTACCAACAAGACATCACGTTGAATACATCACATTACTCCTAAAAGAGGCAGGCTACGCCGTTTCATACATCTATGGTACTTTAGATCAGCATGCTAGACGTCAGCAATTGATGAATTTCCGTACAGGTTTAGCACCATTGATGGTTGTCACAGATGTTGCTGCCCGTGGTATTGATATTCCTGTCTTGGCTAATGTCATTAACTTCTCATTACCTGCTTCCTCCAAGATCTTCATTCATCGTGTTGGTCGTACTGCAAGAGCTGGTAACAGAGGTTGGGCTTATTCCATTGTATCTGAGAATGAACTTCCATACCTTTTAGATTTGGAATTGTTCTTGGGTAGAAAGATTATGCTTACACCAATGCACGAAAAGAAGTGTGAGATCTTACAACATCAGCAAGGTGATTCATACGTTGAGCCAAAGGTCAATTACTCTGAACGTATGATCCTTGGTGGTGCTCCAAGATTAAACGTTGAAAATATGATGGAACTTTTCAACCATTTAATCAAGACAAACTATGATTTGAGTGTGTTACAGGGAGTTGCCATGAAGGCAGAGAAGCTTTATTTCAAAACAAGACAAGCAGCAGGTGGTGAATCTGTTAAGCGTGCAAAAGAAATTAAAGCAGCAGGTTGGGATGAACAAAATTTGATCTTTGGTGTTAATTTGGAAAAGGAGAAATTGGCATTCTTGGATAAGTTGAAAAACAGATATAACAAGGAAACCGTTTTCGAGTTTGGTAAAAAAGATGATAGTCTTGTTGATTTAATGAACACAAGAAGACGCCAGATTGCTCCAATTCAAAGACGTGCTAAAGAATTAAAAGAGTTAAGAGATAAGGAAAGAGAAGCTGGTTTATTCCATAACTTGGCTGATGAGGTTCTCAAGTCTGAAGAAAACGAAGTTGGTTATCAAGTAAGTGAGAAGGCATTGGATGCTCAGTTTGAAACAGCTGAAGAAGCATTTGCTAAGAAGAAGAAATCCTTTAGAGATCCAAACTTCTTTATCTCTCATTATGCTCCTGCAGCTGCTGTTGCTGACCAGCAGCTTGCTATTAACAACGGATTTGTTAATGATGCTCAGAATGCTACTTTCGATTTGAGTAATGACGATAAAGTTCAAAACCATAAGCAAACTGCCGTTATGCAATGGGATAAGAAGAAACACAAATACGTTAACTCTAAATCCACCGATAAGAAATACATCATTGGTGAGTCAGGTGTTAAGATCCCAGCTACTTACCGTGCTGGTATCTATGATGCCTGGAAGAACAACCACAAAACCACTGGTTATAAGACTGGTGCTAGAGAAACTGCTGGTGACTACCGTAATAAGCCAAACTCAAATGGCCCAAGAGACGACAAGAAGTTCAAGCATAACAAGCAGCAAGCTCCAAGAGCTCCAGATAAATTCAGAGACGACTTCCACAAGCAGAAGAAGAAAGTCGACAAGGCATTGGAGGGTGGAATGCGCATTAAAGGCTATAATAAACCTGGTCAGAAGAGTGAGATTAAGAGCACTGATGATATTAGAAAGTCGAGAGAATTGAAAGAAAAGCGTCAAGCAAAGAATGCTCGTCCTACAAAGAAGAGAAAATATTAAGTAATTTTATTATTATCGTTTACCATAAGCTGCTTCAATTGTAGAATCAACAGCCTTTAAGAATTCTGGCTCATCCTCAGTTTCGTCATATAAAATTTTAGCATACTCAATAAAGCAGTCCCGATCAAACTCTTTCACTGCTCTTCTTCCTAGTTTATACTCAGTGACTTCGTCTGAGTTGTTCCTAATGACTGTTCTATTCAGATATTCTTGCTTATCTAGAAGTTTTAGCAGTTCTTCAGGTAATAAGTTGATGATAGGTATTGGCTTATTCTTATCCATACCGAAGTTGTCGGACAGGAGTTGTAACAGCTCGTCCTCGTTCATGTGGTTGTTGTTGATAACAATCAGTGAGATGATAGTCAGCGTTAAACCTTGGATCAATAGCTGGTTATCAGACGTCAGCGTTGGTCGTTCTTCTTTGGAGTTTCTATAGTCACATCGTACCTCTGCCAACTCAGACTCAAATAAATAATTAGACGTTCTCAGCCACTGAGCTTCCTGTATAAATCTCATATATTTGTCTTCGAGCTCCGATACCATGATCCACTGCTTAGTCTTTGATAAGGTTTTCTTGCCTTGTAATGAGACTGTTTCCTTTGGTGGAAGCTCAATCAATGCAAACCCATAAACATCTTTCAAGACTTTTTTAGCCTGCTCCATATCCTCATTATAATGAGACAGGTGAGAGGGAATGTCTACCAGTTTACGGATATTAGCTGCATGGATTGGTGTGTTTGAATTGTGCAAAGCTAACATGGCACGAACAATTTTGGTTATTACATGGGCAAAGGGGTGCTCCTCTTTAGATTCTTCACTCTCGTCGGAGCTTACGTCAATGACGCCACTTTCAGATCTATCGGTCCTACTGATTTCATCTTCAGAGTCGGGTGACTCGGTTCTGGGTCTTTTAGCCATGCTTTTACGGTGTTTCTGTGTGAAGCTTCGAGACAGAGAGCATGAGAACGCGTTGTGTCAGACGCGTTTGTAGCATCAAAAGTTCGCGAACAAGGCAAGTGAAATATTTTTGCATCAGAAGATCTGTGCTCTGACAATCATCGGTTCTTGAGTCTTTGGGTCTTCAGTCTTTGGGTCTTTGGGTCTTTGGGTCTTTGAGTGCTTGAGTCTTAAAGTCTCTAAGAGGCTTCTTTGCTCTTGCTCAAAGAAGTTCATCTACAACAAAAGTGATCATTTTCACAGAAGTGTCGATCAATGGGATCAATTTTTGATTAATTAGAATTTAGAGTAAATACAATGAGATATCCATACACTTACCGTGTAATTCTGACTAATTTAACTGCTGTTAAACTAAAAGAACTACATAGAAATAGACTTCTAGCTTGCGCGATAGGCAGAAATGTCCCAAAACGGTAATACCCTGTTTCCGGCAATATTCGCGGTTGCCAAAGATTGGGAGATTTGGAATTTGGGTCCACAAGGTTCTGAACCCATGTAAACTGGAAGAGAAGCTTGGTCTAATCAATTGAAAAACAAGGAAAGTGTAGAGATAGATACCCGGTATACCGAAGTTTAAAGGTGTATTTGTGTCTGTTTTGGTGTTTTTCTTTCTGCCTCTGCTCATTGCTTTGATATTGGCAATCTGCTAAGTGTTTTTGACAGCTTTATAAACCTATAGCTCCAAGACACACCCACAACGGAAGTGGGTTTATTTGCCATTGGGTATATCAACTAATTGCATTCGATTGAGCTATCCTGCCACACCACTCATCTTCTTCATTCAATTGAAATTGAGTTTTGATTGAGTGAATGCATACAAACACAATCTTAAAGAAGCTCCACATTGGGAACCACGACAAGAGTGAAGCTATGGAATTCCATCAACAAAGTATGCCTCAACAACAAACAGCACAGGCTGTTTATCAGCAGCAACCCATCCAGCAAATCCCAATTCACTCCGAGGAGGCCATCCAAAAATCAATGCTACCACAAAGATCCACTGTTTCCAAAGGCAAGTACTCTCTCAGTGACTTCCAAATCATGAGAACCCTTGGAACTGGTTCTTTTGGCCGTGTTCACCTGGTGAGATCAATACACAATGGCCGTTACTATGCCATCAAGGTATTAAAGAAGGCCCAGGTCATCCGTATGAAGCAAGTTGAGCACACAAACGATGAACGTCGTATGCTGAAGCTCGTTGAACACCCTTTCCTCATTCGTATGTGGGGTACTTTCCAGGACGCCAGAAACTTATTCATGGTGATGGATTACATCGAGGGTGGTGAACTGTTCTCTTTACTGAGAAAATCTCAAAGATTCCCAAACCCCGTTGCGAAATTCTACGCAGCAGAGGTGACACTGGCAATTGAGTATCTCCACTCCCACAACATCATTTACAGAGACTTGAAGCCTGAAAACATTCTACTTGACCGCAATGGCCACATCAAGATCACAGACTTCGGTTTTGCCAAGGAGGTCTCTACAGTGACCTGGACTCTGTGTGGTACCCCGGATTACATTGCTCCTGAGGTTATCACCACCAAGCCTTACAACAAGTCTGTGGACTGGTGGTCCCTGGGTATCCTCATCTTTGAGATGTTGGCAGGTTACACGCCATTCTATGACACAACCCCAATGAAAACCTACCAAAAGATCCTTGCTGGTAAGGTTCAGTATCCCTCATTCATGCATCCTGATGCCATTGACTTGCTATCTCGTCTCATCACTGCTGACCTGACCCACAGACTGGGTAACTTGGCCAATGGTCCTTCGGATATCCGCAACCACCCTTGGTTCGCAGAGGTTGTCTGGGAAAAGCTGTTAGCAAAAGACATAGAAACACCCTACGAGCCACCAATCACTGGAGGTATCGGTGATACCTCCCTCTTCGACCACTACCCAGAGGAGCAGCCTGATTACGGTGCTGGTGGTGAAGACCAGTACGCTCAATACTTTATGGATTTCTGACTTCTTTTCGTCTCTCTTACCTTTTTAGCTTTATCTTTTGAACTTTTTCCATCTTTATTTTCGACAACTTCCACTTTACTTATATACTTGATATTTCTTCAATTCTTAAACATAAAACATACAGATATGACCCGTAGAGTGCGTGCTGGAAAATGCGCGTACGCTTAAAAAAGCTGATTACCCGGAATGTAAACAAGTACAAACAAACACCACAACCTCACGACCCCAGAAGCCCTATAAAATCGAAGATAAATCTTGCTAAATGTCCAACAGGGTTCCGTCGTCTCTGGAGAGGTCCATGGAGCTCTTGTCCATGGAGAGCGAGCTGGTTGATCTGCTCCGAAACTCACAGCTCAGCTTCAGACAGAAGGAAGCCTACGATGAGATGCTCACTGCTACGTTTGACCTTTTACAGGCACCTCTACACGAGAATGGGAGATCTTCACTGATCGATGCCTCCTCGATAGCTCTGTACTCCAAAATGCAGGAGCTCGTTTCGGCGTTAGCAGCTTTGATAATGAACGAAGAAGACGTGACGAGGATAGAAGACGGGTTCTCCAGAATAGACCCAATGAAGGAGCTGAGCGAAGAGGACTCAACGGAGTTCTCTGATGGTGACGGAGAGAGGCAGCAGCAGCCTCTGCGGTCTTTCATACAGAGCTCGAGCGTCTCCACGCCCAGACTTCCAAAGAAGCTGATAACACATCAGACTTCTAGAGAGTCCCTGCGATCGCCTGATTTCAACTCTACGAAGCTCCCATCATTCACAGACCACCAGAGTAGGAGACACTCTCGTCTCACAGATATAAATACCCCGAAGTACTCGCCGTTCCAGGCTGGTAAGAGGGAGGTGATGAACAATACTCCCCTGCCAAGATCGTTCTCCAGTAACTCTCCGTTGTTCAAAGAGAGGTCAAGATCAAGGCCTATTTCAATGTACTCACCAACGAACCAGATCAACAACGAAACTATGAACGAATTTGACGAAACGTGGTACAGCAGGTCAAGAAGGAGCTCTACACAGTTCTCGTGGAATGGGTCACAAGTAGGAACTCCAAACCAAAGAAAGAGGTACTCAATGAGGTTCTAAGGTGCTCTACATCAACGATTTAATAAAAAAGACATGTCATTACATCTTTATATATAGTTTTTTTCTTATAGTCGTAGACTCAACAATGGTTTTTATGTACATGTGTGGACTCTGTATGTGTTTTTGAACTATCTCCCATAGTTTCTTGTTTCTTCTTCGTGCTGTAGATCATTAATAACAACACTCTCTCCTTTTTAGTTTTTTATTAATTTCATAAGTTAGTTTACTCCAAGGTGATCTTAGCACCAAGAGCTTCAAGGGTGGCCTTAATCTTTTCAGCGTCCTCCTTGGCAACGTTGTCCTTAAGAACCTTTGGAGCAGCCTCAACGAACTTCTTAGACTCAACAAGTGACAAGTCCAAGAGACCCTTAACCTCTTTGATGATCTTTGGCTTGCTCTTAGCGTCAAAGGATTCAAGCTTGATGGAGAAGATGGTCTTCTCTTCTGGTTTCTCCTCCTGAGCAGCCTCCTCTTCGGCAGCTGGAGCAGCAGCTGGAGCAGCACCGGCAGCTGGGAAGGCAATGTCTGGGATGTTGAGCTGGGTCTTCAACTCTGAAATCAATGATGCGGTCTCGAGGAGTGTGAGCTTTGAGATAGAATCGACAATGGTTGAGATCTTTGGATCAACTGGAGCAGCAGCTGGGGCTTCTGTTGAGTTGAAACGAAGAGCTGTGATTCTTGTGGCTCTTGGAGCAGCCTTGAAAGCAGCACGGGCAGATTGTCTGAGAGCGAGCATTCTTTGTGTAATTTTACTATAATATTTCTTACTTTATAGCATTTAAGTGTCCAACTGGAAAAATCTGTGGAAAATCATCGAGAAGCGTCGGCATAAGCAACCGCCGCCGCCGCGACGCTTATGCCCACACTTCGTGTTGATGTTAAAAGGGAAGTCAAACGTTCAAGGCAGATTGGAAAGATTATCAAAGCTGTGGTAATTAACAAACAAAGTTATAAAAAACAATGTCATTCAGATTTTGTCAGAAATGGTAAGTTGCAGCATCGCACGCATGTGGAAAGGGGAGGGTACTAACAATTCTGACAGCAACAACATGTTGTACCCAAAAGAGGATAAGAAGAACAGTATACTCTTCTTTGAGTGCCGTATCTGTAACTACAGCGAAGAAGCAGAGCAGTCCCGTGTCTTCCGTCACGAGCTGATCTCAAACATCGGGTAAGTTTCACTCTGACGTTGTCTATGAGGCCGTGTACTAACAAAGCAAAACCAGTGAGACAGCAGGTATAGTGAAAGATCTTGGCTCAGATCCAACGCTTCCTAGATCAGATAAAGAGTGCCCACATTGTCATGCTACCAATGCGGTGTTCTTCCAGTCTCAGCAGAGAAGAGCTGACACTTCGATGATTTTGTTCTACGTATGCTTAGAATGTAACCATACCTATAGAAGTGTTTGAGATGAGCCTTGTAATGACCTAGAACTGAACGTTCACAAAAAGTAAAACTTGTATACTAATAACACCATGCTTTAGACGGTAATGCCTGTAGTTAGATAGTAATAGAAAGTAGTTGATACTAGAGCTACACATTAGCTGAAGAGTAGTGATGATGCAGTCGCGCAGTGTATATATGAAAAAGCACGCTACTGGCACCTCTTCACCTCTCAGCACCGTCAGCTCTCCAATGGAGGAGCTATTGTGTACAGACCCACGTACAGTGGACCCAAAGAAGCTTGATCCAAGGATCTCCTACGACACGTCGGAGGATAAGTGGATCTTCGAAGACCCCGAGTCCCCGGAAGATGGGTACGAATTCAACACAGTGCTGTCGAAGTGGATACCGTTGGAATTCAGCAGTGAGGCCAATATGACCGAGGCACAGAGGGAGATATCCGAGAAGAAGAAGCAGAAGCTTCTTGAGCTGAAATCGAAAGCATCCGAAAAGAGAAAGAACACTGCGATTTATGTCTCTGGTTTACCGTTAGACTGCGATGCATTAGAGCTGAAACAAGTCTTCTCGAAGTACGGTGTCCTGGCAGAAGATCTCCTGACGAGCAAGCCAAAGATTAAGCTATACACCGATGAGCAGGGTAACTTCAAAGGCGATGCCCTTATCGTTTATATGAAAGCTGAGAGTGTGGACCTTGCGGTACAAATGCTTGATAACACCAAGCTTAGAGTCGACGGACAAGATATAAAAGTATCCATAGCAGAGTTTAAGAACGATAATGATGACAAGAAGCAAACTAAGAGACCACTGAGTGAAGAGGAGAAGAAGACTATAAAGAAAAAACTTAAGCAGATGCACGATAAGATTCAAGACTGGGAAGGTGATGATGATTCGGTCAACCCCAAATGGGCACGCACTATGGTTCTACGACGTGTATTCACACTAAAGGAGATTCAAGATGATCCACAGGAGAAGGATGACATCTGTGAGGATATCAAAGAAGGCTGCGAAGAGTTTGGTCAAATAGAGAAAGTCATTCTCTTTGATAAGGAAGAAGATGGTGTTGTACTTGTAAGATTCAGAGATCTATCAGCAACATCCAAATGCATTGAAGTGAGTATTTTCAATCATACATGCTAAAAAATGAGGTTTGTTACTAACAAAATGAGATATAGAAGATGGATGGTAGGTTCTTTGGAGGACGCAAGCTCATAGCTACAACTTATAATGGGGAGAACTTCCACAAGACCGATAATAAGGTGCAAGGACACTCAGATACACATGACGATGATGATGACGATAGACTGGAATCTTACATATCACAAGTAGGTGAAAATTAAATAGCATTTATGTGTTAGAATAAAAGTAGTGCTTATGTAATCAATATTTTTGTGTCCCGGGACCAAGTTTTTTTTTTCAACGTTCGATCACTGAATTTTCACTTAAACAGCAGAAGGACTCTTCTTTACAGCAAGTGAATTTAATTCAACTTTTTTTTCTAAGCAAAATGCCACCAAAGAAAGCTGTTGAAGAAAAGAAGATCCTTCTCGGTCGTCCAGGTAACAACTTGAAGTCCGGTATTGTCGGTCTTGCCAACGTTGGTAAGTCCACTTTCTTCCAGGCCATTACAAGATGCCCATTGGGTAACCCTGCCAACTACCCATTCGCCACTATTGACCCAGAAGAGGCCCGTGTCATTGTCCCATCCCCAGAGATCGACACTTTGACCGAGATCTACAAGCCAAAGTCCGGTCCAGTCCCAGCTCACTTGACCATTTACGATATTGCTGGTTTGACCAAGGGTGCTGCTGCTGGTGAGGGTCTTGGTAACGCTTTCTTGTCCCACATTAGAGCCGTCGATGCCATTTACCAGGTCGTTCGTTGTTTCGATGATGCTGAGATTATCCACATTGAAGGTGACGTTAACCCAGTCCGTGACTTGGAAATTATCAGTCAGGAACTTAGACTTAAGGATATTGAGTTCGCCGAGAAGCACTTGGAAGGTGTTAACAAGATCACCAAGAGAGGTGGTCAGTCCCTTGAGGTTAAGCAGAAGAAGGAGGAGGCTATCCTTGTTGAGAAAATCATTCAGCTCTTGAAGGACGGTCAGAGAGTTGCTAACCAGACTTGGACCTCCAAGGAAGTTGAGGTCATCAACACAATGCAACTTCTTACTGCTAAGCCAGTTATCTACTTGGTCAACTTGTCAGAGAAGGACTACGTCAGAAAGAAAAACAAACATTTGCTCGGAATCAAGCAGTGGGTTGACGAATTCTCTGGTGGTGATTTGATCATCCCATTGTCTGTTTGCTTCGAAGAGAAGCTCTCACACATGTCTCTTGAGGAGGCTGTCGAAGAGGAGAAGAAGGTTGGTGCTAAGTCTGCTTTGACTAAGATCATCTGGGCCATGAGAGAGAAGCTTGACTTGATCAACTTCTTCACCTGTGGTGAGATGGAAGTTCGTGCCTGGACTATCAGAAGAGGTACCAAGGCTCCAGCTGCTGCCGGTGTCATTCACACAGACTTCGAAAAGTCCTTCATTCAAGCACAGGTCATTAACTACAGTGACGTTGTTGAATACAAGGATGAGGGTGCTGTCAAGGCCGCTGGTAAGATGATGACCAAGGGTAAGGACTGGGTTGTGGAACCAAACGCTATCATCAACTTCAAGGCCGGTTTGGCTAAGGGTTGATCGATGAGCCCATCGCATAGTAATAGTTTTTTATAACAGACTTTTCTTTATGTAAAGATACATTGTAGTCAATATGAATATGACATTCTCTCATAGCTATATACAATTGGTTTGAAACAGAGAGCTTTACCACCATGAAGTGCTCTTGGCTTTCTTTTCACGTTCAGATTTTGGAATGAATGTGTCAATCTGCTCCTTGATTCTAACTGGACCAGTCTCGTTATCGTAGTTTCTACCTAAGGCATCAACGAACTCACCATCCGAGTCCATCAAGTAGAAGAAAATGGAGTGGTCAACCAAATAGTCTTGGCCAGGCTTGACGTCCTTTGGTGTTGAGAAGTAAACTCTGTACTGCTTGCAACAGTTTTTGACTTGCTCATAAGTACCTGTTAAACCAATAATGTCAGAGTGGAAATCGGTCAAGTACTCTTTAATGACAGCCGGGGTATCTCTTGCAGGGTCACAGGTAATGAAGATTGGCTGGACTTTGTAACCCTCCTTCTTAAATTGATCAAGCCAAACACCAAGCTTGTCGAGTTCGTCTGGACAAATGTCTGGACAATGTGTGAATCCGAAATAGACAATGTTGAACTGTCCTTTCAAGTTCTGTTCTGTGAATTTCTCACCATTGGTATCAATCAGCTCGAATGGACCACCGACAAGTGGCTTTCCGTAACCTCTGTTAGCCTCAGCATCTTGCTGGACTTGGATTCTCTTCTTCTCATTAGTAAAGAAATACCAGAGACCACCACCGACTGCAATCATTAGCAGAGCAGCCTTCCAACTTGCAAACTCGACGTTAGAGGAGTTATTTAACTTTTGTTGCTGGGTAGTAGAACCACCAATCGGTATTCTTGAGAGTGGCTTTCTCTTAGGCTGTTCCTCAGAGGTCTGTGGTGCTTTAGATTCGTTGAATCTAACAAATGTCGTCGAGAGGAGTCTCTTTGGCAGGACAAACGGTGTGGCCACAGCAGGTCTTGCTGTGAGGGCCCTTCTTGGGAACAATCTCAGCATCTTAGTGGGTATATTCTGCTGTTTTTAGACTGGAAGACTAACAAACTATCAATGCAAAGCCCGTTCAGTCCCAAGACACATAAAAGTGCAAAGAACGGGAAAAAAACGAGTTCGCGGAAGCGCAGCTGAAAAAGGAAAAAAACTCCCCGATTTGGAAGTCATCGTGCGTGCGCATACCGAGCTAATCATATCTCCGCTTTCGGCCAAAGGTAAACAAACAGTACATGAAACCCAAACAAATGCCTGAAAAATCGGTTGAGTGAAACCGAACACTCCATTCTTTGTAAACCTTTCCTGTTTGATAGGTAAACAGTTGTTATCGGAGTCGATGTCCAATCCATTTGACGACGAGTACGACTATCAGTACAATGAGAGCCCTTCTAGGCCTCAACCTGCTCTGACCAACGCTTCCCCTCGCCGCTACCAGGGCAGTGCTTCCCACTTCAATGCCTTCCCTGGTCCGGAAGATCATGAAAATGCCAGATACTCCCCATCCGTCTTCAACAGAAGACCACAGCAGCAGCCTGTGCCTCCACAGCACGACGTCTACCATACCCCATTTGCGTCTCCAACCAAGGCTGCGGTTGCATCTCCGGCATTCGGAGGAAACACTCCAAGAAAGCACTTTACCGAGCTGGAGTCACCAAAGAGAAAGACTCAGAGTGCTGTGATTGTGATTGACGACGACGACGAGTACGAAGAGGACAGACAGTTCGAGAGATCCGGTGCGTTCAGCGTCCAACGCTCAGCTACGAGATCTTCAAACTCCACTGCAAGCTCCTCCAGAATTCTACCTCCACCAAAGCCAATCTTCTCTGCTAGCACATTTGCTGCTGCCAACCACAATGCCACACAGGTAGACCTCACCCCAAGACTTGAGCACAACGCCAGAATGTCTAGTGGCTCTACGATGTTCTCCGGGTCATCCGAGGAGTTTGAGCATCATAAGGCATTCAGCGAGAAGCTGCAGCCCCATGTCTCTGCCTACAGTGGTGACACATTCGACAGTTACTACGAAGACGATGATGCCTACGATGAGGGTTTCGCCTATGAGGTTCCTGAGACAGCTCAGCCTCGTCGTCACAGATCCATGATTAGAAAGAAATTCACCCCAGAGAATGGTAACTTGGTTCTTGAAAACCCAGTTCCGCAGAAACTGGCCTCTATCTTGCCAAGAAGAGACGAGGACGAGTTCCTGTTCATGAGATACTCTGCCTGTACCGCAGAGCCAAGTGACTTCGAGAAAGCCGGCTTCACTTTAAGAGCTGCCAAGTACAACAGAGAGATCGAGATCTGTATCTGTATCACCATGTACAACGAGTCCGAGGTTGATTTCACCAGAACTATGCACTCGGTCATGCAGAACATTGCCATGCTTTGTAAGAGAAAGAAGTCGAGAATGTGGGGCCCAGACGGCTGGAAGAAGATCCAAGTGGTCATCATCAGTGATGGTCGTGCTAAGATCAACGAGAACGTCTTAGACGTCCTCTCAGTGATGGGTATCTACCAGGAGGGTATCGCCAAGTCGTTCGTGAACAACAAGGCTGTCAAGTCGCACCTGTTTGAGTACACCACGCAGATCTCCTTGAACGATGACTTGGAAATCAACTCTTCCGAGTCCGGCTTGGTGCCAGTCCAGTGCTTGTTCCTCTTGAAGGAGAAGAACCAAAAGAAGATCAACTCCCATAGATGGCTGTTTGATGCTGTCTGTCCAACCTTGGAGCCAAACGTCGTGGTGCTGTTGGATGTCGGTACTAAGCCAAACATGGGCTGTATCTACCATCTGTGGAAGGCATTTGACAAGGACTCCAACGTCGCTGGTGCTGCCGGTGAAATCAAAGCTCTCAAGGGAAGACTCGGCTATAAACTGCTGAACCCACTGGTTGCATCCCAGAACTTTGAGTATAAGATGTCAAATATCTTGGACAAGCCTTTGGAGTCTGCGTTTGGTTATATCTCAGTTTTGCCAGGTGCGCTCAGTGCTTACAGATACAAGGCTTTGAAGAACCATGAAGATGGTACTGGTCCACTGAACTCATACTTCAAAGGTGAGTCCCTCAGTGATGGTCCAAATAGAGACGTCTTCTCTGCTAACATGTACTTGGCCGAAGATAGAATCTTGTGTTGGGAGCTTGTCTCCAAGAGGGATTCTAAGTGGTTGCTGAAGTACGTCAAGGAAGCTAAGGGTGAAACCGATCTTCCAGAGAACGTGGCAGAGTTCATTGCCCAGAGAAGAAGATGGTTGAATGGTGCCCTGTTTGCTGCTTTCTTTGCGCAGATTCACTTTAGACAGATCTGGAAGACCCGTCATTCGTTTACCAGAAAGTTCTTCTTCCATATTGAGTTCTTCTATCAGTCTGTGACATTGCTGTTCAACTGGTTCTCCATTGCTAACTACTACTTGACTTTCTACTACTTGGCTGGTTCGCTTGTTGGCTCCAGTTTAATCCCACATAACGGTGGTTTCTGGTTGTTCACCATCTTCAATTACATCTGTCTTGGTACCATCTGCGCAACATTCATTATCTCCATGGGTAACCGTCCACACGGTGCCCAGTACTTGTTCATGATAACAATGGGACTGTTGGCATTGGTATCAGTGTTCTCTATCACTGTCGGATTTGTCTCTATTTGCAGATCTGTTGCTGAGCATGCTGATGGTGACGGAACAGAGAGTGCTTTCATTAACATCATTGTTTCTTTGCTGTCTACCTACGGTATGTACGCATTCATCTCCATCATGTACTTGGACCCATGGCACATTCTCACTTGCTCTATCCAGTACTTCTTGCTGTTACCTTCATACACCATTACCCTCCAGATCTTTGCCTTCTGTAACACCCATGATGTCTCTTGGGGTACAAAGGGTGATAACAACCCAGCTAAGAGTTTGGGTAGTGCTATCATCAAGACGACCAGCGACGGTCACGAGATTGTTGAGGTCACAGATGAGCCAATTGACCAAGTTGATATTGAGAGCTCTTACCAGGGTGTTTTGAACAACATTTCTATTCAAAGAGTTAAGAACAAGAACCCTGAGAAGATTCCAAAGGCACCAATCCCAGATGATGACTACTACAGAGATGTCAGAACCAGGGTGGTGTTGTTCTGGCTGATCAGTAACATGATTTTGATCATGAGTATTATTCAAGTTTATGATGAAGATGATGCTTACAAAAACAAGTACTTGTCATTCATCTTGTGGTCTGTTGCCGCATTGTCCTTCTTCAGAGTCATTGGTTCTTTATCTTACTTGGCCGTCAAGTACGCACGTTCCATCATGGAGATGAGACAAAAAATGGATGACTCTGATGATTACAAGAAGAAATTTTCCATAAAGAACATATTTAAGCGTTCTTCGAAAAAGTGATGAATTTTTTTTATAGATACCCCTTCACACTTTTGCACTTTCTTCCCCCCTCTAACATTAGGTGGATCATCAGATCACCTATTGATACCAAAGACGTTATTAATACGTAATATGTACACTAGAACTTAACTTAATGAAATATGAATTTATCTTTAACTAATTAGAAAAACCACTAGCTGTAGCAGATATTGTAAGCTTTTCAGGGCCTAGGGCTCTCGACGCGGAATTCCGTTTTGGCTATTGAATCATAAATAATAACATTTCTCAACCTCTGTCTTGATTGGATATTTAGTATTAAAACATATAACTTTTGTATGCTTGGATTTGACTAAAAGTATCTTAGAACATCCAAAATCACAATTTAAATATTTTTTCAAATTTAGAATGTTCTTATTAAAGTGAAAAATTAGAATTGAGGATTGGAGTTACTCCTTCTGAATAGATTCTGAAATTTAATTTTCAAAATTCCATATAACTAGAAATTGTTGTATTCACAGTGCTAATACACACTCTTTAAGTCGATAAAAATGTCTATTCTACCTAAATTATATCCGTAAGGAGTACTTTTACGATTTTATAAGAAGAACAAGTCACGTGACTTCACATATCACGTGACATCAACTATAGGTCTTAGATTTAAAAAGAATTGCTATAAATTCACAGATCTACACAGCAAATAAAACGGTAATTGATCAATAAATATATCATGAAAACTTATGTAATGAGAGAAAAAAAGTTTGTAGCGTATAGCGGGGAGGTGGTAAGAACTATAGAAAATACAAAGAATAAAAGGAAGGCCCGCTGTAACACAACCTTTGAAGAGGGGGAGGGGGTTAGAATTTCGTTAAAATGACATCTTCTAGACTTATGAGATAGCACATAAGTAGATGGGAAGGATAGATGGTAGGTGAAAATTAGGATAAAGTGTTGTAATTTTTTTTGGTGTGAATGTGTGTGTGGTCGGAAGTGATGTAGACATAACTTAGAAGTTGATTGGCTTGTCGAAAGTGGCCAAAGCAGCCTCCTTGAAGGCCTCAGAGAGGGTTGGGTGAGCGTGACAGACTCTAGCGATGTCCTCTGTGGAGGCACCATACTCGAGGGCCAAACCGGCCTCACCAATCATCTCACCAGCGTTTGGACCGATGATGTGGACACCGAGAACTCTCTCAGTCTCAGCATCGGCAAGGAACTTGACGAAACCCTCAGTGTCCAAGTTGGTCTTAGCTCTGGAGTTAGCAATGAATGGGAACTTACCAACCTTGTAAGCAATACCAGCCTCCTTCAACTGCTGTTCGGTCTGACCAACCCAGGCGACTTCTGGGTGAGAGTACATGACAGATGGGATGTTGCCGTAGTTAACGTGGCCGTGGCCGAGCTTCAAGTACTCGACAGCAGCGATACCTTCCTCCTCAGCCTTGTGGGCCAACATTGGGCCGAAGGTGACATCACCAATGACTCTGATGTGTGAGTGCTTAGTTCTGAACTGGTCGTCGATGACGAGACGGCCTCTCTTGTCGACGTCCAAGCCAAGGACCTCGGCGTTCAAGCCCTCAATGTATGGTCTTCTACCAATGGCAACGAGAAGCACATCGGCCTCGAGTGTCTCCTTCTTACCGCTCTTAACGTTCTCGACTTCGACCTCAACGATATCACCCTTTCTCTCACCGGCAAGGACCTTGGTTCCAAGCTTGAACTTGAATCCCTGCTTCTGGAGGAACTTCTGGGTAGACTTAGCAACTTCATCGTCCATGGAGGCACCAATTGCGTCCTGGAATTCAATGATTGTGACTTCAGAGCCGAGTCTGGAGTAGACGGAACCCATCTCCAAACCGATGATACCACCACCAATGATGGCCAACTTCTTTGGGATCTCCTTCAAGGCTAAGGCACCAGTGGAGGAGACAATTCTCTCCTCGTCAATGGCAATACCTGGGAATGGGGTAACCTCAGAACCTGTGGCGATAATGAAGTTGTCGGCCTCAAGAACAGCATCTTCACCACCCTCGGTAGCGGTGACCTGGACACTCTTCTCGTCAATGAAGGAACCGTTACCCTTGTAGTAAGTGACACCATTCTTCTTGAACAACATCTCAATACCAGAGGTCAACTGGTTGACAGCAGTGTCCTTGGCCTTCTGGAAGTTTGCTACGTTGAGCTTGACGTCGCCGACATCGATACCTCTCTTTGCTGTGTCGGTCTTGATCTGGTGATAGAGGTGGGAGTTGTTAAGGAGGGCCTTTGATGGAATACAACCAACGTTCAAGCATGTACCACCGAGCTTACCTCTCTTCTCGATACAGGCAGTGTCGAATCCAAGCTGTGCAGCCTTGATAGCAGCAACGTAACCACCTGGACCACCACCAATGATGACAATGTCGTGTTTCTCTGCAAGACAGAACTGTTAGTATACACACGATCTCTTGCTAAAGGGGGCAAAAAAAACACTTACTGGCAGCAGCGTCCGCAAGTGTACGGATTGCTGTGAGGTTGTGTCCGAGTCTGTGGAGGGCACTTGGGCTCTTGTGGGCGTATCTGAGCATTGAGCTTATGAGTTTTGTTTAATGAATCTCTGTTCAAAACAAGTTGTGTTCTGGTAACGAGGACAAAGTTTGTACGATGAGCTTTTCTTGATTGTCTGGTGGCTCACGGAGTTGGGCCCCACGCCTTTTGGCGAAAAAGTTCCGGATCCCTTTACGGGGAAGCACGCACCGAGCCAAAAAGGCAAAACATCTGCTCTTGCCCTTTTGGGACGGACTGCCTGGACTGCTACGAAATTGTTTGTTTTGATTAGCACTAAAGATGGGTAAAGCCCAGCCAGAGCACTTGTTAATTGATTTTATCCAATTGGAATACCCAAAATAGCTCCAATACTGCTGGTATTGGAGCTATTGACTGATGGCCCAGGAGAGGTCCCCACGCAATTGGTGCGCTGTTCCCGGTTTCGGAGGGTTGCGGGTAGCATGATTCCTGCCTAGCGCGAAAGTGGGTTGAGCCTAAGACCTCGCGGTCTCCGCCTAGACGCTCTCAGCCTGTCCGCTTGGCACCGCTCCCTGGCGCTGCACTTAGGCAGAGCGCACTGATCGCGAATTTCCCGTTCCGGAAGGGCTCGGCCCCGAGTCCATCAGTTGATGCGGGCAGCCAAATGGAAAGTGCGTGTTGGCTAGCGGGGCCGGGAATAAAAAAGAAAAAAAAAGGGAAAAGGCAGAAGAAGTCAAATATTTCATCGACTCGGATCTCTAATTCTGGGGTAATTATATAATCTTGTGACTTTTTTAGCTCTTTTTTATTTTGATTATCTATAAAAATGGGACGTGGGAGACGAGTGGCTCAATCTGCCAAACTTTCCCATTGTTTGTGGGCTCCCTTAAATTCGGCACCCGAAAGTCTCTATAATTTTATGCACACTCCTGTCAGCTATACGACATCTTCAGCCATACCTCTGGGAGAGTTTATAGATCCAAACTGTTTATATCGTTAATTGTTTGCTTTGAGGAACTCATCGGCAACGTCGCACGTAGTATCGACACCCCACTCTACCCTCTTGTGCTGCTTTCTTCCACTTATGATATCGGATCCACGGACTTTCTCTTGAAGGAAGTATTGTAGTCCTCTCAAGAGGATCTTTTGCTCTTTACACTTGACCAAGCACTCCAGCAGTAGCTTAGGGTCAAATCTCAAGTCCTCTGCCTTCTTAGATTTTTTAGAACCTGCTCCAAATGCTGATATCTCTGATTTTTTACCGATACAATCAAAGAATGAGATCATCAACACTTCCAAGAACAATCTAATGTCTTGGTTTAGTGATAAAAAGTTTAATGACTTCAGAGAGTGTAATGGCAATGATCCCTCAGCCATCAACACACCAAAGAATTTACCCAAATTAACAGATCTCTGTAACTGGAATTCCTCATTATCACCTGTTAAATCTTGGTTCAGTTTCTTGAAATAATCCCCACTGTCTTCATCACTATCGTCATCATCATCACCTTCCAATTCTTTGATTAGATCCCAGAAACTGAATTGTAACGTCTTTCTTAGAGAATGATCAGAGCATAGCTTATTTGCTAAAAGACCATAATATGGGTTATAAACTTTTTCCATAGATACACAATGCAGTAAGATCTTTGGAATCTCACGCTCTTGAGAACGTTTTAATTTCAGCTTATCCAATTTGGTGTAGGCCTCAATATAATCTTGTGATGACATTACACTAATGAAAATAGCTCTTCTAATATCGGTGTTCATACGTTGTGATCTTGCCAATTCCATCCAGTTAGGCTCAGCACCATCTAAGATATCATTCAACTCCTCTTTATTAACCTCGACTTCAACTTCTTCGTTTGGAGTAGCACCTGCCATATTTCCTCTCCAAGCTGAACCGACAAGCCACCATTTACCCTTTGTCTCAACGTTGTGAATATCATCTAAAGAAACCTGTAGAGGCTCATTCATCTTGTTGTTATTAACACCACCAATGACTTTCTTCATTCTAATGATCAACTGATGAGTTTGCTCATTCACATTCTTCGATTTATTGTTCTTCAAATTTGTAATTGTTTCAATCAAGAACTTTGTTCTTGGGTTCAAGTCTTGACCTTGAACATTTTGTTGGAATTGAATGATAATCTCTTTCAAAGCATTAGGATCATCAGAACGCATTTGCTGACCTGCGTTACGAACAATTCTTAATAACAGCTCAGAGTTCAACTCAGAAGTTTCAACGATCAAAGTGGAGATCAAATTGTATAATAGCTTACAAGAAATGAGCTGGAAAGAGTAACATGCTGTGAGTAATGAGATCAAATTACCAGCTTCTTTACCTTGGCCATTCTTATAATGCTCTTCATACTTCTCCACTAACGTTTGAATGAAGTATGCACCAACTTCAACACCTTGTAGTCTATAAATCAAAGTTAGAAGAGCAGCATGAAGAGTGACAAAAGTATCCAAGAGCATACTTTGCTGGACGATACTTTCCAGTACAACGGTAGTCAAACACTCAGTTACGATCTGTCTTGGATTATCCAAATAAACGGCATTGACTTCATTAACAATCGTTAAGACGTTAGCTTCGGAGAGCTTATTTAATGGACCTTTAATCAATCTCTTTATCTTCAATACCAACTCCGAATCGTTTGCACTAGCCATACGTGCACGCATAGCCGGTGGAATGTACTTCTTAGTTGCGCTCACAGGGGCAACGTATGGGTTTTCCTTCGGACCAGCCATGATAACATCACCAGTCTCTTCATCTTCGTCATCAAATTCTCCGTCAAGGTCGGAATCAAAGTCAGAGGAATTGATTTCATCGTCATCAGAGAAGGGGTTTTCGATGATCTCTTCATCATCATCATCTTCACCTTCATCATCTTCAGCTTGGGAGTCGTCTTCAATTTGATACTCAATCTTCTCTGCAGTATCCACATCCGAGTAATCATCTTCATACTCTCCATCGTAGTCATCAATAAAGTCTAAGCCACTAAGGAGATCATCCAAGCCGTCGTCTATTTGATTCTTCTTGAACTCTTTTATACTTGTAGATTTCATACCGAGAAGCTTTGCATAATGTTTCATGTCTCTTTCATCACGTCTCATCAATGCCTCTTCCTCATCGGTTAGTTTACGACGTTTAAACTCCTTTTCTTTAGATTTCTTCTTCTCGTCTTTCTTTTTTTCAGCTTTCTTCTTTTCATCTTTCTTCTTCTTGTCATCTTTCTTACTCTTCTTGTCATCTTTGGTCTTTTCAGATTTCTTCTTCTCCTTTGCAGCTTTCAAAGCAGCAAAGACATCTTCAGCAGTTTGTGGCTGATCTTCTTCATCATCAGTGAATTCATCGGTGAAGGCATCTTCCATGTCTTCGTCTTCGAATTCTTCAGATTCGCCTTCGGAGTCATCAGATTCCTCTTCAATGATTTCCTTTTTGTTCTTCTTAGCCTTGGAGGCCTTGAGTAGTGCCATGGTCTCTTCAGCTGTTGGAGTTTTGGACTTCTTCTCCTTAGGGTCCTTTTTGTTCTTCTTAGCTTTCAATGCCATGAGAGCCTTCATTGTATCCTCCGCAGTCTGTGGCTGTTCATCATCATCACTGAACCCTTCATCATCAAAGTCATCTTCGTCAAAGTCGTCTTCGTCAATGTCTTCATCAAAGTCTCCCGCAGAAATCTCATCATCACTTGGGAAACCATTAAACTCTTCATCTTCAACATCTTTAGCCTCCGGCTTAGACTTGGAGTTCACCTTCTCAGAGATATTGGTATTCTTACCATTCTGCTTTGTATGATGGTACTCGACTTTCTTGACATGTTGCGTCTTCTTAGTTTTCTTTTGGGATCTTTCCTGTTTACGCTGATCTTTTCTTGAGAGTGGAACTTTACGCTTCTTGTTATAACTGCCACTTCCAAACTCAAATCTTGAGTTATCACCATCTTCACCTATCAAAATGAGTTAGTACTAGTGCTTACTACTATGAATTTTTTCACTTACCGTTAGATGTCTTAATTTGCTCCAAAATGGACCCAGGAAGTCGGATTCCGTGTGGCTCATCCCTTTCTTTCCTCTTTGAACCCATTCTTTCACACTCTTTTTTTCTCTCTCTCCTAGATAAATGAGAAATCAGTGAAATAGAAAAGAAGAGAGCTCATCGCACATAATAAAAATTTAAAGTGAGAAGATACACCCGGACACCACACCACACCATCCTGGCCCCTCGGTTGACTTTCGCCTCCAAGCGACGTATCAAACTTCTAAATGCTTAAAAGAAAGCACAAAACTTCCTTTTTGTTCTACCTGTTATACTGAAGAGTTCATAGAAAATGTCAAAGAAAGTTGATTTCAAGACGGTGATTGATGTTGCTCTCTTCATCGGTGCCTCCGTGTCGGCCTATTACATGATGTCGACACTAATGAACCAAGATGGGCCAGCTGCTAAGTCATCTGAGACAAAGAAGAAGGCACAGGCATCCTTACAAAAGTTACAGAAACTGAATCCAGCACTAAAGCTCGAGCTGAATGACTATGAGACTGCAGTTTTAGCGTCTGTGGTAACACCGTTTGAGATTGATGTTAAGTTCTCAGATATTGGTGGACTAGAAGGTATTGTTGATGAGCTAAGAGAGAGTGTTTTATACCCTTTAACTGTCCCCGAGTTATTCACCCACTCTTCGTTGCTACAGGCACCAAAGGGTGTTTTGCTATACGGACCACCGGGATGTGGTAAGACAATGCTTGCAAAGGCACTTGCAAAGGAGAGTGGTGCCAATTTCATCTCAATAAGAATGTCACAAGTGATGGACAAGTGGTATGGTGAGTCTAACAAGATGGTGGATGCCATTTTCTCACTCGCTGAGAAGCTACAGCCATGTATCATATTTATTGACGAGATCGACTCCTTCTTAAGAGAAAGACAAAGTGCGGATCACGAAGTCACTGCTATGCTCAAGGCAGAGTTCATGACACTGTGGGACGGTTTAACGTCTTCCGGCAGAATCCTCGTGCTAGGAGCCACTAATAGACCAAATGACATTGACTCTGCGTTCATGAGACGTATGCCAAAGAGATTCGCAGTGAGTCTCCCAACCTCAGAGCAAAGGGAACACATCCTGAAGATCCTCTTAAAAGAGTCAGAGCTCGATCACTCGTTCGATCTCAAGCTCCTGGTAGCAGCAACGTCCGGCTTCAGCGGGTCTGACTTGAAAGAAGCCTGTCGTGACGCTGCCATGAACGCGACGAGGGAGTACATCCGCAACAACTTTAAGAACGGCAAGAGGGTCTCAGACGAAGAAGTACAGGTCAGACCGCTGAGAAGCACAGACTTCGAAGTGCTGAAGAACTCAGCGGTGGTGGCATCTGCATTGGATTAACGAAGTTTATATATGTAATTTATAGTGAAAAAAACACGAAACATCAACAAACGCGAATTTGAAAAGTAAACAAAAGATTACCCCCATTCTCCACCTTTTGCAACAGCTCCAAGTATAAAAGCCCAAGAGAGAGACGATGGAGACCCTCCTCAACCAGCCGATTGTCATTGACAACGTGAGTTCTGTGTCTATAGCAGGAAGTGCACAGCGATAACTAACACAGCGTCCTAGGGATCGGGAACAATCAAAGCAGGCTTCGCTGGTGAAGAGAAGCCCAAGCACTATGCCCCGGCGATGTAAGTAGGCTCATCCACACACAGAGAACACAATTACTAACTGCTGGACAGGCTCGGGTGGCCCAAGTACCAAAAGGTGATGGCAGGTGCCTTAGAGGGAGACGTTTTCATTGGCTCCAAAGCCCTGGAGAACCGTGGGCTGCTTCGTCTCCGGTACCCCATTGCCCACGGCGTGGTCGAGCACTGGGACGACATGGAAATGCTCTGGGGCAATGTCCTACAGCAGGAGCTGAAGACAAGCTGCGAAGATCACCCTGTCCTACTCACCGAAGCACCACTCAACCCAAAGAGTAACCGAGAAAAGTGTGCCCAGGTGTTCTTTGAGACTTTTGGCTGCCCAGCTTTATATATTGGTATCCAGGCTGTTCTATCGCTGTATGCCTCTGGAAAGACCACGGGGCTGGTGCTGGACTGCGGTGACGGTGTCACCCACGCCGTGCCCGTGTACGACGGTTTCAGTCTGTCGTCTGCCATAAAGAGAGTTGACATTGCCGGTAGAGACGTCACAGAGCAACTGCAGCTGCTCTTAAGGAAGCAGGGAGTGATACTGGACACGAGTGCAGAGAAGGAGGTGGTACGCCAGATCAAAGAGAAAACCTGCTTTGTGTCGCTAGACCCTTCAGTTGACGAGCGAGACTGGCAGTCGTACTCACTGATTAACGATAACCAGAACTCTTCAGATAGCAATAAGACTATGAGCTATAAGCTGCCAGATGGTAAAATCATTGAAGTTGGTGCAGAGAGATTTAGAGCACCGGAGGTACTCTTTAAGCCTGAAATCATTGGAAGCGAGTCCTTGGGCATACCCTCGTTAGTTTACGATGCTATTCAAAGGGTCGATATGGATCTTAGAAGCCCCTTATATCAAAATTTGGTACTGTCAGGAGGCTCAACTCTCTATAAAGGGTTTGGTGACAGACTGCTGAGCGAGCTAAAGACTATGACTCCAAGGGGCACAAAGATTAAGATCTACGCACCACCAGAGAGAAAATACAGCACTTGGATTGGTGGCTCGATCTTAGCCGGTTTAAGTACTTTTAAGAAGATGTGGGTATCTAAAAGTGAGTGGGATGAGAACCCTGATCTGATCCATACAAAATGTCTATGAAATTTTATTATTACTATTAATCTAGATACAGTAGTATCTATCACCGAAATCTCCAAGACCTGGGAAGATTCTCTTCTTGTCGTCCAATTTAGGATCCAAGCCACCAGTGACGATTTTGACCTCTGGGAACTGCTCAGTGTATGCCTTGATGCCTTCTGGAGCAGCTAATAAGTTCAAGAAGAAGATTCTCTCTGGCTTGACACCCCTCTCGATTAATACCTTTGTGGCCAAGATAGCAGAACCACCAGTTGCAAGCATTGGATCGAGTAAGAAGACGTATCTGTCTGCAATGTCCTCTGGCAATTTCTCATAGAATAACTTAGGCAAGGCAGTCTCCTCATCACGCTGAATCAAGATCTTACCAATACGAACGGAACGACAGCAGTCTCTGAGACCCTGCTCCATGGACTCACCAGCACGGACAATGGAGACACCGCAAATCTTTCCGAGGAACTTACAACCATCATAGTTGACGTTCAAAGGTGTTTCGACTGAGAGAGGCTCGACTGGAAGCTGGTCAAGACCTGTCTCCACAAGGAGACGGATGATACGATCAGAGTAGAAGACGAAATCGGAACGGTGGGTATCCTTTGAACGGATGATGGAATAAAGACCCTTCAACTGGTTGGTCTGTGGGAGGAGGATAACGTTCTCTGGCAATGACATCTTGAAGAAATAGCAACGTCTATGAAGTCCAAATCGAAAAGAAAGAGAGAAGGAAAGATTATGTGCAAAAAAAGTTTATGTCAGTTCGCACTTTTGCCGCAGATAGGGCATCTCCGTTTTTTAGTATGAGGTGTCTGGGTGTCGTTGCAATGCCGACGGCTATAACACTTATTCTATGATATTATACGATACAATGAACAGATAAGGATATATCCTTTATTTTAATATACATTTTTGCTCGTGCTCACACAGCATATAATTTTCCCGCTTAAATGAGACTTATTCTTGCTGAACAAAAGGGTTTTCAATCTCCTCCATACCGTCTACTGGTGCAATGGTAAGTAACAGCGGACCACGGGCAACAACAAGACCAAGCTCACGTGTCTTGTCTGTTAGCTTGGATGTATCGTTTGGATCTGAGTTTGTTAGTATAAATGTTAGAATGTAATCACAATCAAAGAATGATGCGATGCGGGTACGGAGCACTCACCTCTCAATGTCTCTGTCACTTCGTCGAGTACAAGGTTCATAAGCTGGTCAAAGCCTTTTAGCACACCGACGACCTGTCTACCATTTGTGTACTTTACACGGATCTTCTTATCTTGGAATCTGGCCAACTCCAGAAGAACATCCTTCTTCGGCTGTTCAATTTTTTCCTTCTGGTTTCTCTTTCTGTTGTTCTGAAAAAGGCAGGCTGTTAGTACACAGTTCTTGGAGTGTATCGAGCATTACTAAAACTTACTGATTCAGCCATCCTTATAACTTATTTGTACACAAAAAAGAGATTTATAAAGGCTATCAAAAAGTTTCATTTCGTATTGTTATTATGCCAACGTCCATTTCCCTCTGTACGCGCGAATATTTCCGCTTCAGGACAATCCTCTCCTTGCCTATAAATTTCTGAACAATTTTGTCTGTTTATATCTCCATTAAATCCTTCATTCTCTGCAAGTTGTGCTTGTTTTGTTGGTAAACGAAGATGGATATCTCAGTTAACGTCACCTCGTCACTGACGAACTCCGAGAGAAGAGTCTCACCTCATTGGAATGTTCTCTATTTCCAGCAGAGACTTGAAGCCATCACAGGTATTCCTCCAAATGATCAACAGTTATTACTCTTCCTAACACCTGCCTCCACGGAGAGCATTGATATCACAATGAATTGTACGAATAAGGAAATCGATACGCTAACGACAATGGGTGTAAAAGAAGGCTCTCGCGTACACGTTAATGATACCCGTGCTGAGTCTGAATTGAAAGAACTAGAAGACGATTCCGGCACCCAATTCTTTGAGTTGGAAGATGAAGAGTATGAGAAAAGAACAGACACCGTGAGAAGATGGAAACAGGATAATAAGCTAGGAAGATTTGCACCGGAGTATCAGCTGAAGAAGGAGCAATCCAAGGCTGTAAGCGAGTCAAAAGCACAAGAACTAACTACAGGGTCCCGTTTTAGGACCATCAACGACTCAATGGGCGAAAGACGTGGTACAATACGCTATTTAGGGAAAGTCCCAGAAATTGACCAGGGAGAAGTCACTTGGTGTGGAGTCCAATTCGATGAGCCTGTTGGCAAGAACAACGGTTCTATCAAAGGCGTATACTACTTCCAGGCAGAGACAAACTACGGTGGATTCCTGAAACCACAGCAGATCGAACAGGGAGACTTCCCGGAAGAGAGCCTCTTCAGCGATGACGATGAGATTTAGAATAGGCATTTAATGGCTTTATATATACAAGACTGTTGAGATCCGAGGGGCGGGTTTTCACCACCGGAACTCGTATTTTCCACTTTTCGCGATTCCGATTGTGCTTTTGGTTACCGTCCACTTCTTCTCGGCTTACCCGATTTAAGCAGTTTTGCTGATACTTTTATACATAAATATCTTCACCTTCCTGAATTCTAATTGCTAATTGAATTTGTCGTTCTGTATAACAAAGTTCTATTACCAAAAAAGAGAGAGCTTTAAGGAAACCAAACAGGTAGATCAGGTACATTTACTATTCTGTCTCATTACTCATCAACACATTCAACTCAATAAAAAATGGATTTGATTCAAAGGTTCTGCACCAACTTCATTGACACATTTGCTGACATTGACCTCAAGCATGCTATTCGTCTTGTAATCATCATTGGTGGTTACTGGTTCTTCCGTCAAGCTGCCCAGCGATTCCTCGCTAAACGTCAATTGGAACAGCAAGTCGCAGCTGACAGAGACGATAAAGCCAAGGAGAAATTGAACGAGCTTATCGATGATCCAAATGCAGCCGAGGCTACCACCACAGGGACAGAAGCCAAGTGGGGATGGGGTAAGAAGACTAGAAAGAACGTTAAGAGACAGGAAAGAATCATCCAGGAAACTTTGGAGAACTTGCACGCCAACACTCCAGACGACGACAGAGACATTGCCGATCTCTTGGAAGACTGAGAAACAGCCTTGATATCCAAGAAGTTACGGGACTTATAGTAAAATGAAAGATCATAATTTATAGCCAAAGCTCCGAAAATGTAGTCTGCCATTTTTCACACGTGCCAATAAGGCATAATAACCAAAATTTTTGTTAGGCACTCTGAAGGGTTCACAGTAACAGCATGAAATAAAAGCCTAAACCCCCCAAAATATGAGTTTTAGAGGAGGAAGAGGAGGTGGATCTTCTGGTGGATTCCAAAGAAATCTCCCATTTGGTCTTGATTACCAAGATATAAACAAGCCCCAAGAAGCTGAAAAGCCAACCATTTTACTACCAGTCAATGGGCCATCATCAAAACAAGAAAAGATCATTTCATCACATTACATAAACTTCCAGACGACACTACGAGACGGATCGTTCTTCACGGGAGACTCTCTAGAAGTTGAAACGACGCTACAGAAGACCAAAATTGAGATATCGGAGGACGGTATTAACGATGGTTTGAAGAGATACTCTGATAGATACATCAAGAAGAGAAAAATTGGTCCATCTATCGATGACCATCCTTACAAAATTGAGTTCTTCCCACCTGAGTTGTATAGAGTCATGGGTGTTGACGACAAAAAGAAGAAAAAGCTTCTCGCATTATCACAGCTACAGTCATCAAAGGATGTATTAAACAAGCTAGAAAAAGACTCTATAGCTGAAAAATTAAAAGAGGTTGGCGATGAGGACGAAAAAGAAGAGGAAGCAAAGGAGGTTGAAGAAAACTGGGACGATGAGTTTGAAGAGGATGACGATGACGATTATAATGCTGAAAAATACTTTGACGATGGTGAAGAATTTGGTGACGAAGATGACTACAATGACGAAGCTGCCTTCTAAGTTTCGCTTAATAAAAAGTTGCTGTATTTCTTCTCTTGTAGAAAGATCAAGGAGGCAGCGAGCTCTTAAACCTCGAAGGCGACATCCTTGACCGGCCACTCGAGTTCATTGAACTATTTGAACCCGTAGAGCTCCCAGCCTGCTGAACAAAGGCCTCGTAGGGCGTTGGGGCATTGTGCTTCTCGAGCAGAACATCTGAGTCTCCGTGTGTGTCTCTCGTTGGACTCAAGCCCCTACCGATGGCACCGGCATCGTACGGAATGCTCGAGAGATCCAGCCTCTTTGGTGATGTGCTTCCGGACTTGTAGAAGTTCATTGGGGGTTTCCTTGTTGGACTCTGACGGCGTGGCTGTTCATGGTGTTGCTGTGGCTCGATGATATCGTAGACCGTGCTGGAGAGCGAAGGAATGCTTGCTCTCGGTGGAGCCAATGAGGTGTATGGGTTCTTCAGCGAGCCAGAGCTGTGAGACGGAACGGGTGGTGGTGGGACTTTCGATCGTCTTTGCTTCGGCTGTGCACCGTCGTAGTTCAACTGAACTTCTCTTTCCAGCTCGTCGAAGGCATTGGAAGACGAAATTCTCGAGTCTTCATTGGCCGTGTCGTAGCTGTACTCCGGGAAGTCTCTCAGAGGCGGAGAAACCCTCTGCGGGAGGTCGGACAGAGAGTGAATAGACATCATAGACTTACTCATAGACTCTCTGAACTGCAGCTCCGAGACCCTTGGCTGCTCTACCATTGGCGATGCTTCTCTCGCCCTCGGCAGCGGAGCAGGGATGGCGTGCTCATCAACAGCAGGGGCCATCGGCACAGGCTCTTGTCCTGGCGGTGGTGGGAGCTGTCTGTGTCTCGAGGCAGAGGACGTTGATGATGCATTCGACCCGTACGAGGAGCCCAGCTTGCGTCCCGACGATGAGAAGGTTGTGCTGCCACCAGCCGGGTAGAACGTCATCTCAAGGTAAATCTCGCCCGCCTCTCTACCGTCACCAGAATACAAAGGATGCCACTTATCAAACCCATCTTTAACGGATGCATAGAACACCGGTGTGAAGTCAACGTCTGCTTCGGCAATCAGCGTCGGGGCCTTCTTGGTCTCGTCCAGCACGGACATCTTCAGCACAGGCGACATCTCAGGCGATATGTGAAACCGGAACTCAGCATCCCATCTTGGGACTTGTCCTCCACGCAGATCAGCGTTGGTCTTGTCCGTGAGATTAGCAACACGTAGAAGACAGTAAGGGTTCTGCTTCTCGAGCTTTCTCTTGTTGGGCAGGTCGCGTGCCCTCTTCACCACAATGATCAGAGTTCCGGTGCTCCCTCTGAAATGTGACATACTCCGTGGCTATTTATATGAAACTGGGGAAACTTTTCTAACAAAAGTGCTGTTTTTGTTGACAGATACATAAATTTCTCGTTCGAAAAGTAAACAAAAAACCATCGCTGCGAAGCGCGAAGCGCGAGAAGCGCGGAATTTCACCTGGGTCACGTGACTACACAGAGATCTCATGCTGTGGTTTCGTATATTCATTAAATTATATTCCTTTGACGGCTCTCACGGTTTTAAAGTACTCGAGGTAGTCGGTCTTGCTGATCACAAAGAATTCCTCGGAGCTCATACCGAACGGGATCTTTGGTGGCGGTGTAGGCGGTGCTCCGCTCGGGATCGAGTCTCTGAGACAGCCTCGAGACCAGGTACCATCGCCGTTGTACTGGGAGACTCCCTCGTCGATTTTGAAATCTTGAGGAGTCACTAGGCCCTTCTCTAAGCGATCCACAAGTGCGTACATTTCAGCAGTTAGTGGAACGTACTTGCTCTTGATCTCCAGTTGTCTTTTGACTTTATGCTCCTGTCTCATGTAGTCCAGATCAGGCTTAACCACCGGGATCCTAGGAACCGTACCAATAGACGAAGCTGAAAATGGGATTAAGTCCAGCTCAGAAGACTGCTCGTCCAGTGTGAGGTCTGCTCTGGCTCTGCTGAAACTGCTACTGTGGCTTGATACCGTGGTCGGACTAGCCTTTGGTGTCTCTGGGGATTGTAAGACCGGGGAGGCCGTCGATGACACCTCGCCAGTGGTGTTAGCATCCACGAGAGGTGGGATATCCGGTAGGGTCTTTTCAATTGGCGATGCCTTCAATTCGTGGACTAGAAGATCCTCACTTGGCTTACGACGATGTCCATCAGGGTAGTTGCTTGCAATGGATTCTTTATAACGTCTTTTAACTTTCTTTGCCAGTTTCTTGAGTCTGCTTCTTTCCTCTTTAACATCGTCTTCAAACACTCTGTCCACAGATGATATCATCTTCTCTGCAGTGGTGGGTTTGTCCTCAATGATGTACTCACCAAATACTTTCTTGACACCTTTCTGTTTCGACTGTCTCCTTGTCTCAATTTGCTGCTTAGAAGGTAGCATAGGAACAACTTGATAGAATGTGAGCTCCAGATCCAGCTGGCCCGTAGGACTTAGTGTAATCACGCGATCGCTCTCCTTTTGATAGAAAACTTCAATCAAATTCATCTCTCCCTTTGAGAGACATATAGGAAGCTCACGTCCTTTCCTCTGCATCACAAAGACATGAAGCACAGGTGAGACATCCGGGTTGATATCAAAACGGCATTGTGAGCCTTCTGACCACACCAAAGACGTGGAAGAGAACGGATCAATCGTCTTGGTTCGCTGGACAACGGTATCTATCTGGAAGAGAAGGTAAATGCCATTAGATCCGGGGTTGGCTTGCGTCTTGGAGAATCGTACTCCTCGGGCTTCTAAGGGATCAACAACAAGAACACCTTTAGCAGAAATTGTCATTAGCTCACTGGCCCTCTGTACTCAAAAATAAGAAGAAATCCCCGAGAAAAAGAAAACTGCAAAACTGGGGTGGTTGGCTGTTAATATATGTCCTTTGTTTACTGCGCCGAGGTCATCGCCATTCGGGCGCGCACTGCTGCATGTGGCATCGGGCCGGCCATGTTAAGTATGGAGCTCTAAGATATCCACTACAAATTAACCAATACGAATTTTACTTTTATTTATCTTCTAAACCTCTTCTCATCACGGCGAGATGGCCCATCGTTTGATGCTCTCTTCGGTCTTCCTGGTGGAGGTGGAGGGGCCTGCGGAAGTGACTTAGCTCCGTTTCTTGGTCCCTGCGGCGGAGGAGGTGGTACAGCCCTATCGTTATATCTTGAGCCTGATGAAGCTCCATTCGAAAAGTCTGTGTTACGTGGACCAAGTGGTGCACCGGATGCACGGTAGCCAGCTGTGTGATCCTTACGGGATCTTTGATTAGGCTCAGACCGATTTCCTCTAGCATTTCCTCTGTTTCTGTCATTTGCCAGGATCTGAGACTGTGCTGGCAAAGGAGCTCTGCCAGATCTGTTATGAAGCGTGTCTTGCTGTGGAAGTGGTGCTCTGCTTGCCCTGGACTTAGGAGGAGGAATCTCACCACCAAAGAACCGGTATCTTGCAAGTGCTAAACCAATCTCACTCTCGAATTCCGATGTACGGAAATCAAGATCCTTCTGTCCCTCATGTGTCTTTCTATAGAACGTTGCTAAGAGCTTTCTGACAGTACCTTTGTTGCCACTGCCATTCTTGAACTGTGCTGCAATTGGTGGGACACTTCTGACTTCCTCATATATACCACCGATATCTGAATCGGCCACCATCTGGATTAGTCTTCTTGACTGCTCATCGAATTCATTTCTCATACTCGACTGGTCAGGTAACGGATGGGATGAACGCTGTAATCTAGGGCCAGATGGAAGGGCAGGCAACGACTGTGCTGGTTTTCCTTCGGTAGCGGACTCAGGTTTGCTTGGTTCGGACGAGTTTTCATCTTTAGTTTCAGCCTCTGAATTAGCACCAGCTGCTTCAATATCACTCTCATCATCAGCTGAGAGAGAAGGTGATTCCTCAATATCACGCTTCAACTCCGCAGTCTGGGCATCAGACACGGTGCCTTCGGCAAATGCATCGTCTTGTGTGGAAGGACTACCAGAAGGGCTGTCGATATCCATATAGTCGCCTGTGTTGGAATTCTCTGTTGCTTCGAGCGCTTCCTTGGCCTTCTTCTCGGAAATCTCTTTATCACGTCTGGCTTTCTCTTCAAGTCTCTTTTCATATTCTTCTTGACGCTTTTTAGCAGCAGCTTCCTTTTCAGCAGCAATACGCTGTTCTCTCTTTTCACGTTCAATTCTTTCTTCTTCTTCTTTCTTAATCTTAGCAATGCGCTTTTCCTCGTTAGATTTCAGTAAGCGTCTTCTCAGGATAGGCTCCCTATGAGCATTGATCTCAGCAGTCTCCTCTTCAGTAGTCTGCAAAACCTCAGTGAAGCTTGTCCAGTTCTTAGAAGCAGACTTTAGAAGACCAAGTAGAGCGTTCAGTGCCAATTTCAAGTCCTCTCTAGTTTCTGAGGCAAGAGAGTCCTTTACACAATCAGAAATTCCAGCTCCAATGTCGTCAATGAGCACAACTGGAATAATGTTTTTCAAGAAGGTAAATGTGTTTCTTCTTGACAGGTACTCCTCAGTATCAACAATATTACTGGATATAGAGCCAAGAACATCATGAATCCAATAGTAGCCAGCTTTCTTGATTTCGTGTTCAGTGGTGTCCTTGTTGATATAAGTGAAGACCTCAGCAGTGAACAAACCTAAGTTTTCAGATTCCCATGCAGTGAGAGTGAACAAAAGAGCTGGAAGAATAGACCCACTCATAATGTATTGTAAAATCTTCATGGAGTTCTTACCACCAATGGTAGAAGTGATGAAGTTGGCAGTAAACACGGCGTCCACACCTGAGTTTAAGACTCTTGGAATTACACAGAATTGGACAAAGGATTCAATCTCAGAGTCAGTTGCCTCATCAGAAACAAACCATTGTCCACGGGCGATCTCAACTCTTTCCTGAACTCTTGAGAAATGTTCACTGTGCTGCTGCTTCTCAGCATCAAAGACCTCCAAGATACCAGAGTTGAACTCCTTCTTATCCTGCAAGACGGCTTTAAGCTTGAGCTCCTGCTGCACCACATCGTCCGGGTCATGTCTTGATGTCTTCATGATCTTAATTCGCTGCTCAATAGAGCTGTTCTCTGCAATGAGATTCTCGATCTTGTCATCATAGGCTTGCGAATCGTAGCTGATGTCATACAAACTGAGGCGCCAGAAGAGAGTAAATAGTTCCATATTCAAATCACCATGTGGGACCCTTAAGTTCGCAATGCCAGCAGCAACCTCATCTGTTATGTTTTCCCTCCAGAGCTCAAAAGCCAACGGAACACTAACACCGTATACTTCAATGAGATCTTTCAAAGCCACACAGTGGTCCTTGAACAAGTTTTCGACAGAGGACTGGAAAAAGTTGACAAGCTGACAGAAGTTATGTAAAATGGCAGTGCATGAATCAGAACGGTCAGTGATAACCTTGAAGTGGTCATCGTCAGCTGCCTTCTCCAAAAGTCCATTGGCATAGGAGGAGAGAAGCACAAAGAACTCAGACAACTGGTCAGTGTTTGCAATTGTTCTGACCAGTCTTCCACCGGCACGACTAGACTCATCTCTGGTATCCATGATAACACGACGTGTGATTCTCTGCATACTTTCACTGGAGCCCAAGGCTCTTATTTGTGCAAGTGACAAATCGGAGAAGTTTTGAATACCACCCACCTGTGTGATGAGCTCCTTCATAATGGAGAGACCTATAGAGCTTCCACTATGAATGGACTTCAATGAGAAAGTAAGGATGTGCGTGATGTCAAATGCTGAATAGCTTTTGGCAAGTTTACCGATAAACGTACATAGCGACTGCAGCCATGCCGAGTCGTTAATACCATCAGACTGCATTGCTTCACGACGTTGGGTTAGTCTGTTCAATAGCACATAAATCAACACGTCCCAAGCGTAGTCAGTGAAATAGCGAGCAGCCTCAACGACCAAATTCGTCAAGTTATCGTAACTTTCGATTTGGCAGATGATAACAAAGAGAGATGGGAATGGGTTAGCAAATGTGATCTTCGATAAACGTCTCATTGTGGATCTAACATTTTCCTTTGTGAGTCTCTTAAGGATGTCCTTTGTGTTCTTCTCAGCCTTACCGTAGTTCAATTTTGCGTATTGGTTTCTCTTGCATGTCACCGTTTGGAAGTCACCGTACATGTTGAATCTCTTATCAATAGAGAAGAACTTAAAGAGCGCAAACATATCGTGAGCAGCAATTGGGTTCTCTTGAATAAAGGTGGAAGCTGGCAAGATGAACTTTCTCGAGTAGTTGAACCAAAGTTCAAGAGCCTCTGTGTATTCTGGAGTGTCTTTCTTAGAATTCAAGTCTTGGATACCAATCTTGGATAATAAAGAGATCAGCAGTGGATCTTCACCTATCTTAGCTCCAAAGAAGGACAAGAACTCATTTGAGTACTTGATGAGCTCAGGAACTGTATTAATAACTGGGACCCCTTTAGTCCAGTCTCTGTAAAAGTATGTGCCAGATGTATCAAGTGCTGAGATGCTTTCATTAGTGTTTTGAGTTGCTTTGGAGTGGCGAGAGGATCTTGGAGTCTGCAACTTCGCCAGTTGTGAATTAGTGAGTGGTTTCAGCTTTTCAAGTAATGGATGGACCATGTAATTGAAGAGTCTCAATGCCAAAGTCGTAATATTATCACTGCCGTAGGCTAAGTTTGGATATTTTCCAAGGAAGAAAAGAGCAGGGTAATAGAGACCATCAGATAAAAGCTTTTCAAATATTTGAAATTTGACATTAGTTGATGGGTCCTGAGCTTTCTTCTTTTCTTCTTCGGCCTCGGCAGTAACAGGAATTGGGTTGCCGTCTTCATCTTCATCAGCTAATGGACCACTGAGAGCCAAGGCATTAGCAGAGGCTTTCATGGTTTCTTCTTCGATTCTCTCGTCAACGTAGTCGGAGAACTTTTCCATTGCCTCGTCATCTGGCGACAAGTACTGGTACAGTGTTCCGAAGGAAATGAATCCTTCTTTGATCAAGATTGTTATCAAGGAACAAAGTGGAGGAGAGATTTTCTCTGATGCCTGGACCTGGGAGGCAAGGATCAGCGCAGCATGGGGATTACCACCTTTACTTAAGGTCTCTAGAGAGGAACAGTCTGCCGTGTTTCCTGTTGGCCACCACGGTGAGAACTTCAAATACTCGACAATGAAGCGATAGTTAGTGAACACAAGCGAAGACGCAACTGTGAAGACAATCTGCAACGCCCTTAAAGGGTCCAAGTTGAAGTGTCCGATGATCGTCTCGGTGGCTCTGGCAACGAACTTTGCCTCAAAGTGTGAGGTGTCCGACTTGAGGGCGTCGTGTAGGAGTGTCGTGAGCTTAGCATAACCTTCCGTAGACTCGTGGAGGAAGTTATATCTCTTCTGCTCGAGGAGATCCCTTCTTGTTACTCTGTACCTTCTGTCGTAGTCTCTGACGATGTGGAGCTTCATCATTTCACGGTCAGACAGCATGTACTTCGCCAACTCCACGTGTGGCAGTGCTCTGATATCTTCGACAAACTGAATCAATGACTGGTCAAGCTCAAACATGTTGAGTGTACTGACAAATGGCACCTTGAAGGTATCAAGGCTCTCGCTCAAAAGCTTCGAGCTCAGGTCAATGAGAGCAGCCTGGTCAATACGGCTGGGATAGTACTTGACACACAAGAAGATCTCATAGAAGAGAGAGTAAGAATTTGATGGCTGAGCATTAAGTCGTGACTCAATTGCCGTGGTATCTGCCTCACCGTCCTTAACAGACTTGACAAACTCGGTAGTCAAGTTCTCCCAGTTGAAGGCATTGGCGTAGGGGTCAACATCGTCGTCTGAGTGAAGCAATTGGGAAAGCAAAGCACACCGTTTCTCGTGGAGTAGCTGTTCAGGGTCGGCCTGCACGTCCTCCATTTCAACGTCTTCCTGCGGTTTTTCTTGCTCCACCACCTCCTGTGATGGCTCCTTCACCATTGGGGAACCAGCCTCTTCAGAAGTCATAGGCGAGAATTAGCTGCCCTTGGGATTAGACTATGAAAGCTTGGAGATGCTGAGGACGTTTTTGATGATCTTTCCTTCTCTTTGTTTTTTTTTTTTTTTTAACCGTTTTGGCGCGAGGGTGAAAAGTTGATGTAAGCTTTAAAGTGTCAGAGAAACCTTTAATTTCACCATCAACAGGATTTTCTATATAAAAGATGGTAAGTCCTCGGTCCATTTCAGTTTGAACGAGCTACTAACAAGGTTAAACAGGCCGATAAAGCGAGAGAGCAGCAGGTTTATGAGCAATTGAAGAGTCGCCACATTGGACTTGGTGATGCAGACACAACAAAGCAGTAAGCATTGATACTTCTATTTCGAAAAAGGAACATACTAACAGATTAAAAGTGAGTGGATGGAGAATGTCCATCGTGACACGTACGCCTCTACAGCAGGACACCCTGCCCTACTTGAATATTTAGCCGTTGTTCATGATACACCAAAAGTGTTGCTAAGACAGCAGTTGATCGAGAAGATGGTTCAACCATGTGGACCGAAACCCGAGTGAAGTACTACACTTTATTCAAGAGCTGGAGAATAGTTTATTTAGTGAACTAAAGGTGCGTTTTCAGCATCGGTAGAGGATGTACTTTCTCTAACATTTGCTCCAAACACGGCAATTGCTGCAAAGAAGTCGAAGCCAGCAATGACAAAGGCAAAGATCCACTGTAAAGCGAAGATTCTTGTGAACAGTTGTCCGAGTCCTACACCCAACATTAGCACAGCCGTGGACAGTCCCATTGCCCAGTCACGGTAGATGGCCATGAAGAAGGTTGGAACCAACAAGAACTCCCAAATGAAGACGTTCGCAATGATACGGGCCAGCAAGGAATGTGCATCAACGACGACGGCACCGTTCCAGAAAATGGCATATAAAAGCCAGCTGAGAGGCAGGGCAGCCACTGGCAAGTGCACAAGCAAAACATTGACCATTGCACCGTCTTTATAAGTCTTTTTACTTGTATATAGAGCAACAAGATTGAATAAGTTCACAATCAACACCAGCTCAGCAAGGATGTAGTGGCCACTGACAAACAGCAATGTCCAAACAAAGTGCAAAAGATTAAAGACATTGAAGCTCAGGCCCAATGCCTCGGCAGTCTTAACACGGGATGAAGTGGTGATACCACTGATAGCAGCACTCACAGGGTTATTAGTACTCGACTCTTCCAATGGGTAGAAGTACTGGGTGACAAAGGCTATTTGAAGTAAATGAGTCCAACCCCAGAATATCAATAGCACCAAAAGATTAGCAGTGAAAGGCGTGAAACCAACACGGTAGTATGGGTCTTTCTCAGGGTCGTCATCAAGATGACCAGCACGACCAGCTAAGTACCGGACATTAGCGTAGACAGACAACACGAGGGTTATAACAGAAGAATATCTTAGATTATTAGAAGTCATTTTATTAATTTTTCTATAAAGGTAACCATTTAAGGGAAAGAGAAAAAAAGGGATAAAACTATCCCTTTTTATATAGCAGCCAGATGATCTTTGCTATTGAAGGTTGCTCTTTTCATGCACCCGTTTATGTGGGGTGGTACAGGGCCACTACAATACAAAATATACAGACACGTGACTTTTATTATTTAAACGACTAATTAGCTTGTTTACTGCCCTAATGAAGAGATCTCCACCTGAATAACACGGCCATCTGCCACTGCACCATTGAGCTTCTTAGCTGCTTCATGTAGCTCTCTTTCATTCGAGAACTCAATCTCAGCAGTAGCCGAGCCCGAAGGAAGATCTTTAACTCTAACATCTTGTAGTCGACCCATACTTGCGAATGCCCTTTTCAAGTCTTCTGCAGATGTACCGATCTCCAAGTTCTTTATACGTAAGATCTTCTTTTCCTTTTTGCCTCTTATGGCTAGTACCGTTGTTCCTTTTGGAGTTGGTTTCGCAGCTCTGGTTTTCATATTTTGAGTCTTAGGTTTAGCCTTATCAAGGTACTTGGCAAATGATACCGATGCAACGACTTTACTCTTTGTATTTGTATTTGTCTTCTGTGTTTTCGTTACTTTATTAGAGGTCCTCGTAGACTTGGAGTTTTGACCAACTGGTACGATTCTGTCACTGAGTTTCAGTGGCTTGGATCTACCATTGCCGCTCGACGCTTTAGTTCTCCCATTGGTCGAGTTTACAGAACCAATTCTTGCGAGCAGAGGGTTCTTTTTCTCCGTTGATCTGGTCTTTGCCATTGTTCGTTTCAATCTGACAGGGATCTGGATCTGGCTAGGGAATGGGTAGAGCAAAAGAAGAGGTGATAAGTTTCAAATTGAATATCTCTGTCTTGGATCCAGTAGATAGCAAGGCAATGGCAACAGAATATATGGAAATGAAAGTACAAGAACAAGCTAAGCAAGAGTAAAGACAGAGTGAAATAAGTGACAAAATTATAGTGAGCGCGCATTGGAACTGCTGTCAATATCCCAAATAGGCGATTGTGCCTTTCAGCTCGCTTCGTTTTCGCCAAACAGCCCAATGGGGAAAACACAAACACCCGGACACCCGCATAAATATTCAGGGCCAAATAAAGAAAAGACCACCACAGACAATACCGGCCGTTTGGGCCCTCTTTACACAGAAAGAAGAAGAAGAAGAAAAGGGAAACACACACGGTTCTGTTTTTCTTGGTCAGTCCTTTTAATATAGCCAGTACAGCCAAAAGAATCCACAGAAAAGACACTCTTTTCAGGCTTTTTTTATAAATCAAATTGTGATCGCGTTGTTTACATTTGATCCTCATTCCATACCAGCATTGTCGAGCTTTCACGGAGGTATAAAAATTCCCCGTACACACTAACCTTGCCTGTTCGTGCCCTTCAATCATTTCAACCATATCACAATGCCTCTCTGTGGAAGTACTAAGAAGCCAAGTAAGTTACACTGTCATGCCAGATGGCGAGAGATAGAGAGAGTACTAACCAAGACCCCAAGTCCAGCGTAAGATTGTCATTCTCGGTGACGGTGCCTGTGGTAAGACATCTCTTTTAAACGTTTTCACAAGGGGATACTTCCCTCAGGTCTACGAGCCTACTGTTTTCGAGAACTACGTACACGATATATTTGTTGACGGCAAGCCTATCAAGCTATCATTATGGGATACTGCTGGTCAAGAAGAATTTGATAGACTTAGATCTCTAAGTTACTCAGACACACATACCATCATGCTCTGTTTCTCAATAGACTCACGCGACTCCTTGGAGAACGTTCAGCATAAGTGGGTTGGCGAGATTGCTGACCACTGTGAAGGTGTTAAGCTGGTGCTTGTTGCTTTGAAATGTGACCTTAGAAACGATGAAGATGATGATGGCAACGGAGAGTCACGCCATGTCAATAACAGGGAGCTGATCTCTTACGAAGAAGGCTTAAATATGGCAAAGTCCATCGGTGCACTGCGTTATTTGGAGTGTTCTGCTAAGAAGAATAGAGGAGTTAACGAAGCCTTCACAGAAGCCGCAAGATGTGCAATTACAGCGAAGCCAAAAGGTGCAAATGACGACGAGGAAGAGTCCGGAAGCAGTTGTACTATTATGTAATCATTTATTATTATGTAAGCACTTTATATAATGCATTTAATCTTCAAACATCGATTCTAAGTATTGGCTAGGAATTGCCCTTGATCTTCCCTTGTAAGGACTGGTGGCACCTCTCTCGGGACTTTGGAGTGCAACGTCTGTGTAGTTGTCATAGCTTTCATTTCTCTCGTGACGGTTGAGTCTTTCGTCTGGTATTATAGAACTAACGTTTGATTTCATTCTCTGGTGGTTTTTGTTCAAGTTCATCACCTCTGCAGTTGGTGATAAGAACATTGAGCGTTTTGTGTTGTCTGGGTTCTCTAACGTTGAGAATGGGACTTCGTTTGGTGCGTATATGTCAGACTCGTCATAGAGCTCGTCCTTGGTCTCATACAAAAGTGAAATTCTACCTTGTGACATGCTCTTGTGTAAGTTTGTTGTAGAAGATGTAAGCAGCAGCTTCTCAGTGGAGCCACCGTGGTGGAATGAAGAAACAGAGTCACTCAAAGATAGGGATTTCTTAGCTGCACGACGTGACATTGTGCTTCTAATTATCAGGAAGACAATCATGCAAACTACAAAGAATGCAGCTATAGAGCCAACACAGATATAAACCGTCCCCATAGGCGCACTGGATCTCCATACATAGGGGTTGCTCTGTGCGGAGGGAGGCGTGATGGTTGGTGTGGTCCATGTCGTTGATGTCGATGTCGAGGTGGTTAATTTAGGCATAGACGTCGTAGTGGTCGTCAGCTTAGGCATGGAAGTTGTAGTGGTCATCTCTTGCAGCTCTCTTCTCGTCTGTGGGCTTCTTTGGTGGCTATATCAAGCAAACGGGCACTGAGCGTGAAAGGTTATCTTTTTATATGAAGAGTAGCAACTGTTTCATAGAAAATTGTGTGGTTTCTATTTCTGGCTTTGTGGATTTTTTTGGGTCTCGGTTTGTTTTGGTTTGGATCGGCCGGTTTCCTAATGCGGTAATTGAGAACCCCTTGAAATTTTCCACGGGGACAAATGCGAATGGAAATAGAAATATACAGCTACAAAAACAAGTTATATAACTAAAATCATATGAGTCTATAGCTATATAAATGGTATGACTATGTTCAATTAATGACATCGTAGTAAGTGTCCTTATCTGGAAGCGTGACATCCAAGCCGCAAACGTCCATTCTCGTTGTTCTGAAGAGAGAATGTGCGTACTCCCAATGCTCACCACCATGACAGTCTCTAGTCTTCCATCGAGGCTGTGGGACTCCTTCTGTGTGGAATGAGGGGTCACTTTCACATCTACGCTTTCCACTCATATAATCGGCCTTGGGATCTTGCTTCCACCATGGTTTTGGAATTGGAGCATCTGAGAAATGGAGATACTTGATTTGTTGGAAAACGGTATCATAAGGATGTTCATCGTCATCAATCTCATAATATGCTGGTTTACCAGAAGCTGTAGGTAGATGATGGTGTGCAAATACTTGATCATGAGCATCTGCTGCCCACCACCAATGCTCACCTTTTGTATTTAATTGTTGCGATATAGTTCCATACCTTTGATAAGGTAGAAGTATAACTTCTGGGGTTTCTTCCAGTCTTTGATCAAATGCAATATTTGGTGAATTTTGGAATGATAGTTTATCTTGTTTCTTTAAAACCGAGAGTAAATGAAACATCTTATCAACTAATTCCATATCATATTCATCTTTCCCCTTATTTTTCAGTTCATATTTAACTCTATCAAATAATTCACTTGATGGTTGTATAACCATCATGATATTTGTAACTCTGAAATAATGAAATGGTGGATATAATGGTAGTTTGTTATAGATGTTTGTCATGAAGTTTTTATAGTTAATCCTTCTATTATAAAAACTGTGTTCAAGCTCCCATTCTTTTTGTGGTGAATTGATTGGAATACTTTGAGTCTCAGGGTGTAAGAATGTTAGAACGTTCTCATTAATCCAATCGTCTAGCTTTCCTGATCTTTGATCCTTGGTCAAAGGTTTAAATCCATATCTATTTGGTAAGTATTCGTTTCTTATACTTTCTTGCTCAAACGAATCATGCATATGCCAATAAGCAGGTGGAGCTGCCATTTGACATGGTGGTATAAAGAAAAGTTCATCCAAATGCGATTTCAATAAAACGGCATCAGAATCCATATAAATAACTCGATCGTATTCAGTTTGATTAAATACCAAAAGTTTTGTATAGCTGGAAAACCAAATATCAACAGAATCACCACCCATTTGTACCAGCTTTGTTGGCTTCAATTTAACGTTATAACGCTTTTGGTATTCCATCAAAAGCTTATATTCAGTTGGTGAAGCAGTTTTGTTTAAGAATTGATCATTTACCAAGATGACCAAATCTGCTCTTGTACCAAAATTTCTCAACTCTGCTAAGATCATCATAGCATTACACATATGAGCAGAGGATGTCGCATACAAAACGTATGCCAATTTCGACCAATCAACTTCATCCAAAGCTGTGTTGTTATACAACGAGTCTATTACTTCTGGGTAAATATATTTCACTTGTGTTCTTTCATAATCTAACAATGACATCTCGGTATATGGGTCATGTAGGGTTTGGTAATTTTGTGAGATGGTCTTATTATCTTCTAAATAACGTAATACATCTTCATATGGTTCATATTTTGTGGGTTTATATGGTAAAAACCCATTTATCGTCGAAATATCACCATTTAATTGAAATCCATTTAATGTGATGAATGCCCATAATAACAATGTTGAGATCAAGAGAGATAGAATAAGGTTATTCTTACGCTTCATTCTGGCAAGAATACAACAACACTAGTCGTCGAAATATTCAATACCTTCAAAGAAAGGAAAAAGGGTTTTATATTTAAGTGAAAAAAATTTCCCCAAAAGCAAGAATATGTCCGTACCCATGGATGGTGGGGTTTGTAAGGTCGTACTTCAAAGACAAGTACGCCTCGTTTGCTCATCTTGACAGAGTACAGAAGAAAAAAAAGTCTCAAAGTCTCAGACTTAAAGTTTAATTAGAACATTTCTATAAAAAAACGGCTTTCCACCGGAAATGTAAGACCCAGATCTCGGGAAGGTACATTTATAGAAACCCACGGGGCGAGAGGGGTCCTTTCAGGGGCAATGCCTCAACAGCAGATCCCTGCACAGAAACGTCATGGAATAAATTTCTTTACCATAACATCTCAAATTTGTCAATGAGCCTTGGGGATGGAGTGTCGATAACGAATTTTTCAGGAACTGCGACTCCAAGACACTTCGGCAGCTGGCCAGACTATATGGCTTTGTTATAGTTTCGGCTATGCATATTTTGCATGGCAGAAGTGAACACCCACTCTGACATCTACTTTCAGTGTCACGCTATATTTTTCTTGGTATACTTAAATAATACACAAATAATAAATTATATATTTAAGTCACTATACCCCAATTTATTTGAACTTTATTCAAATTATAGCCAGTTGAAATATTTTTTTCACTGAATACCCAGTTGGGCAATTGCGGAATATCCCAGATTAGGCAAGCGCGAATTTGCACAAAATGGTTTTCGCAAATTTGCCAAAATTATACAAATTGCGAGCTCCATGATCCTCAAGGATACCCATTAAAGCTTGTATAAAGACAATTAAAATGGCAACTTACGTTCCTCCACTGAACTTTGCGCTTGTTGAAGACAGCATATACCGTTCTGGGCACCCTGTGCCCATAAACTTCCCATTTTTAAAGACACTGAAATTAAAGACGGTTATATACATTGGTGATAAGACTGATAATCAAGATTACTATGATTTCCTAAAAAATGAAGGAATCTCATTTAAGTTTATAGAAATGGAGTCATCGAGTGAGCCTTTCATTATGAATGACCCTAATGCTATCCTACAAGCCCTGGAAGTTATTGTCAATACTGATAATTATCCGATTTTGATTCATTCAAATAAGGGCAAGCATCGTATTGGAGTATTAGTTGGTATAATGAGAAAACTGTTACAGGGCTGGAGTATAACTGGGATCTTTAATGAATATGACAAATATGCTGCTGGAAAAGGTGAGAGTGATATGGAATTTATTGAGAGTTTTGAAACGACGTTAAAGGTTGACTACAAGAAGCTGCCAAAGTTTGTTAGAGCAAACAATTAAACTATACAATCTTCATCCTGGACTGTATTCTTTGTAGTACTATTAAATCTTCTGGCTCGAGTGGTATTGACGGTGTTATAACTAACTTCTCGCTAGTTATCAAAATGTGGTCAGTCTTTGAGGGTCTCTGATACGGAGTCCACCAATATATAGGATATTTCCTCATTACGTTATTGATTAAGCAGGCAGTGCCGACCATTATCACAGAGCTCACCATGTGAACTGCGATATACCACCAGCCTAAGTCTCTAACCGTTGAATCGATTAGTGGGATCAATGCCGTTGCACCACAGGGAGGGTGAAGACAATTTGTTATTGTCATTAAGACACTTGCAATTCCCACAGATAAAGCACCTGCGACGAAATAGTGCTCAATCCCACCCTCTGATAGTGCAAACAGTTTCTGTATACAAACTCCAACTAATGAGGAGAGCAGATGACCAAGTATTATATTACGAGGTTGTGCTAATGGTGAATCACAGACATTGAATGCTAGGATTGAAGTTGCACCATATGAAGCAAAAATTATAGGTGAATGATGCTGTTTAAATACTATTGAATTACTAAATATCCCCTCAAGCATTAAAATAGAACTGAAAGAACCAATGAAGATTTCAATCCAGAGTAGATAATCCGATATCGGTGATGGGTCATGGCCACCTAACCATCGCCTTAAGTGTTTGGGTAGATGGGGAACTATCGACTCTGGAATATAAGGATCAACATATTTGTCTAATGAAAATGTAAACACCATCTCTTCTATCAAAATTGTATACTGAAAAAAGCATAAGATGGAGGGGGTTTCTTCGGTGATCTGACCCCTTTATTACCGACAGACCCCATCCCCGGTTATGTGCCCCTCACGTCTCATCGCATCCCACTGCATAAATCTCTTTCTTACACGCTAATTAATTTCTTTTTCAAGAGGTTTATAGCCACTAAGTCTTCTTCATTAAGCTCTAAACCGTTGGGTATCTTGAATTGCTGTGCTGTTATTTCAATTTTATCCACTTCTTTAGGTGTAGAAGGTGCCCACCAGTGGGTTGGATACTTCCTAAGTACGTTATTCGTTATACATGCAATTGCGATCATTAGCACTGAGGAGATCAAATGAGCAGGCAAGTACCACCAGCCCATTTTTCGTATCTCAGAATCAATCACTGGGATCAGAGCAGATGCACCGGATGGTGGGTGTACACAATTTGTTATGAGCATTGCGACACTTGAAATTGCCATTGCTAGTGCTCCACCAATGTAATAGTGATCTTGTCCAACTTGTGAGAGTGTAAACAATTTTTGAATGCAAACACCAACTAATGCAGAAATGAAGTGTCCAAACAACAAGTTTCTTGGCTGTGCTAGAGGTACACCATTACAATTAAATGCCAGAACTGCAGATGCTCCATATGACGCAATTATCACTGGCGAGTTATGCTTTATGAAAACTGATGAGTGCAAGAAAACTCCTTCAATCGTCAAAATGGAAACAAATGACCCGATAAAGATATCTAACCACAATAAGTAGTCAGGTACATCAACAGGTTTATGTCCGCCTAGCCATCTCCCAATGAAAGCTGGCAGCTTTGGCACAACCGACTTTGGAACATATCGGTTTAAATATTTATCAACGGTGAATCTGAACATCATCAAACGTATAGCAAATAAAAGATAGAGATAAACAGTGAAAAAGTGTAGAAGTTGTCATTGCTTTTATACCTTACTAGCACTCACCCCGCGGACCGGATAAAAGCTGTGGGGAAGCCGGTGATTGGCGGACTGTTTTTACAGCAGAACGAAACGGAGACAACCTCACAGCTCCCCTTTCTTTTTCTTGGATATCCATGACTTCGTCAGCGTTTGGACATGACAGTAAAAGCTTACACAAGTCACACTTTTGACTCTGTTTTGTATAAAAGCGAAAAAGAAAGGATAAGAGTCACTTTTGGGTTACCATGGTAACCTATTGTAGTAATTCCGAAATCCGCGATTCTGAAAAAACGTCTCGAAGCGAAGGCCCCTGACTCATTGAGAACCACCAAGATAATTCACTTGCTCTTTCCTCTTTCCTAGCTTCAAGCTTCCTCAACAACCAAGAAGATGTCTGCTTTTAACATTGACACACTCGTCAGACCAAACGTGCTCTCTCTCGAGCCATACCGTTGTGCTAGAGAGTAAGTGCTCTTTTTCCCGACTCGATCTCTTATCATCTCCGGTACTAACACATACTTCAAAGCGACTTCAAAGAGGGTATCCTCCTTGACGCAAATGAGAACGCATATGGTCCAGCTGTGACGGATTTGGATAGCGATGAAGAGTCCCAGCAATTGAACCGTTACCCAGATCCCCACCAATTGGACTTGAAAACACTCATCTGCAAGTTTAGAAACGATGAGAACTCATTCCCATTAGCACCAGAAGAATTGATCACACCAGAGAATATTTGCTTGGGTGTAGGTTCTGATGAGAGTATTGATGCATTGATTAGAACTGTCTGCCGTCCTGGTAAGGATAAACTGCTTACTTGTCCACCAACTTATGGTATGTACTCCATCTGTGCTACCATTAACGACGTCGAGATCGTCTCTGTGCCATTGGACTTTGAAACTTTCCAAATTAAGCCAGAATCAATCAATGAACAACTGAAGAAGGACCCTTCCATCAAGATCGTCTACATCACAACACCAGGTAACCCAACTGGAACTTTGATCAAATTTGATTATATTAAGCAGATCTTAGAAAACGATACCTTCAACGGTGTTGTTGTCGCAGATGAGGCCTACATTGACTTCGCTCCAATTGGCTCTTCATTATCAACTTTGGTTAACAAATACCCTAACTTGGTGGTTATGCAAACAGTTTCAAAATCTTTTGGTTTGGCTGCCATTAGACTTGGTATTACTTATGCAAGCAAGAGATTGGCCAGTATCTTGAATGCATTGAAAGCACCATACAACATTTCCACCACTACATCTCAGATAGCCGAGAGAGCCTTCTCACCAGAAGGTGTCAAGAGCATGAGAACAACGGTGGAGAAGCTCAACAGTCAAAGAGCCCTATTGATCAAAGACCTCTTGCAGATCGACAGAATTGATAAACTCATCGGTGGTGAAGATGCAAACTTCATCTTGGTCCAAATCGTTGACGAAAATGGTGTTCCTTCAAGCCCAGTTGCTAAGCACATTTATGAGAAACTCGCAACTACAAAGGGTGTTGTCGTTAGATTCAGAGGCTCTGAGCCGGGTTGTCCAGGTGCTCTTAGAATTACCATTGGTACTGAAGAAGAGAACCAAATCTTACTGAAGCAGATCAAGACAGTCATCTCTGAGCTCTAAGACTACTTTTTTTCTTCAATTTTAGTTTACAATTGATTGTACCGGTTACAATTTAATATACATTAATAGACCTAAAATCTCGATGTAACTTCAAGCACCAAACGTTCACTAAACTCTTCAGAGATGAGTCGCTGTGCTCTTAGCCTCTTCTGTGTCTGATCAACTTTGGCAAGTGTGTCACCCTTGTTGTTATTAATAGTTTTCTTGAATAGCTCATTCTGTCCCTGCTGGAAACCCTGCAAGATCTTCTCATGGTTCTCGTTCAATCTGGAGAATTCTGAGGCCAACCTCTCAGTATCAGTAGCATATTTCCTTGTAACGTCATTGATATGAGAGATGACACCGTACATACTCTCGGGAGTTGGAGCTTGGTCGTGGAAAACATTTGCTGCAGTTTTCAATGATAGCAACCTCTGTTCGGCGTCACGTAGAATGGCAGATGTAGAATTGTATGTTGTACGGACTTTTCTCTGTAGCATGAGACTCTCGAATGGCAAGTCCAGAGCTGACAACACAGATGGATCCGAGGCATGCTCGAGAGACAAGATCTTATTCTGAAGTGAAATAGAATGCTCGGACTGTTTATCGATAGAAGCTTTCATATCATCGAAATCCTTCAAGTTCTGTTTAACCTTAGAGAGCATTGAAGATGCGTCAGCAGCACACTTCGTGATAACCTCATTGACGGTAGAGGATTCACCCAATCTCCACTGTTCACTGTGGTTTAGGGTTGCAACTGTGTGACTAACAGGTGGGTTCATATGATCGACAACGACATCGCCTAACAGCTTGGCGTTTTCCTCAATAATCATAAGCTCCGCCTCTGTTTCGTAGACAATTGTCTCAAGCTCTCTCATGACATCGTCTTCGCTCATTGGTGGATACTTGACGTCGGCTAGCTGAACATAGGCAGGCACGAGCTTTGGTAAGTGGAAAGATCCAAGGTAGGCCTCATCGCCTTCAAATGCCTCGACAGCTACAGACTCCTGGATAACAGGATCTGTCTGAACAGAAATGCATGAATCTTTAACAATGGCATCCACGCTAGCATGAGAGACAGAGGGAATAGCAGCTATCTCGGCATCAGCGTATTGTGGTTTGGCCTGTGTAGTCTTCTCCACGATGGTGATGGCACGAAGCTCATCGTTGGCTGCAGTTTCTTCGGTATTCTGAGATCCATCTGGGTTTAGCTTCTGAGCTTCAGCGTAAAGGTCCTCGTCATTGGAGCTTTTCAGGTCCTCTGAAGAATCGACGGGAGCTTCGATATTTAAGTCTTTCTCGACACTCTCTGCAAGCTCTTCTGCTGTCTTAGAGTCTGTTTCTTGTTCCACAATTCTCACGTTAGCAATGTCTTCCCCAATCTCAGCTAAAGTATTGTTTTCTTCCTCGTCCTCAGGGTCCTTCTGACCGTCTTCTTCAGCAAATGACAGCTCATCGGCCAATGCGCTAGCGTCAATGGCCTCTGACTCATCGAGATTCTCAAACTCGTCGACTCCATCATCAGTTTCTTCTGCCTCGTCGCCCGATTCATCTGTCTCAAGTCCAGTCTGGTCACGCGTATCGTCAAATCCTTCAAAGGAGTCCTCTGGGATATCAGCTTCTGATTGGTCAAGTTCCTCCTCAGGCTCCTCGTCTGAAAGTAGCTCATCGTCACCAACACGAGGAGCATCATCATCATCTTCTTCTTCTTCTTCTTCTTCTTCTTCTTCACCAGACACCGACTTCTCTTCGGCCACTGTTTCTTCTTCTTCAGCTGGCATAGCAAAGATGTTCTTTGACCCATACTCAACCGTTTTGGCTGCAAAGGCACCGAAGCCGGAGCTTCCAACATTCAAGGAACCTGGTACAGTCTCTTTCTGAGCTGGGGCTTCAATCTTTTGGCCAAATGTGAAGGAAGAGTTTCCAAAGGATGTCGAACCAAATCCTCCACTGGCAGCGACTTTACCGAATGATGTTGGACCCTGGGCTGACGATAATGCTGGTTGTTCTATAATCTGTGACTGTTCTTCTGGTTCCTCCTCGCTGGAGTCATTGTCATTGTCCTCTTCTGAGCTCAGCACATTGTCTGAATCAGGAAGAGGGGTAGAGTTTTCGTCAGCACCGTTAAGGAAGGAGCCAAAGTTCATAGAGCCCGAATTGCCGTCCGCCTTAGGAGCAGATGACCCGAAGCTGAATGGTGTAGTCTTCTGTGTATTGCCAAAGGTGAGTGGAGTGTCTGTCTTCTTCTCAGTACTCGAACCAAATGGTGATGAACCAAATGTGTTTTGTGTACCTCCCAAGGAAAATGGGTTATCAACCTTCTGAGTGCTGCCCAAAGAAGCAAATGGAGAATCCCCCGTAGTGCTACTTCCAAACAGGCTAGGCTTTGCGTTTGTGTTGTTAGAAGAAACAGCTGCAAATGGACTTTTGTCCTCTGTTGGTTTGCCAAATGATGCAAATGGCGAATCAGTCTTTGTTGTAGTTGAAGCACCTAAAGAAGCAAATGGCGAATCAGCCTTTGTTGCGGTTGATGATCCCAAAGAAGCAAATGGAGACTCGGTCTTAGAGTTTGATGCACCTAAAGAAGCAAATGGAGACTCGGTCTTAGAGGTTGCAGCAAGAGAACCAAATGGAGAAGCTGTAGCTGCGCTAGATGCAAAACCAGAGAATGCAGTCGACCCAGTAGTGTTAGAGCCCATAGTAAACGCAGAGCCAGTGGAATTGATGGATGAACTGTCACCTGCTTTACTGCCGAAACCTGAGGATCCAAATGCAAATGATGAGGCAGCTGGTTTGTCAGAAGAACCAAATCCGGTTGAGCCAAATGCTGGGGTGGTAGTTGTGCCCGTAGACCCAAATCCACTACTTCCAAATCCAGCAGACCCAAAGGCTGGTGTCTTTGCAGCGGAGCCAGTAGAGCCAAATGCACTACTGCCAAATGCGCTAGCCGGGCTTTGTGTTGTAGCTCCAAACGCAAATGCTGGCTTTGCCTCAGTAGAAGCTGATGTTTGCGTTGTAGCTCCAAACGCAAATGCTGGCTTGGCATCAGTAGAAGCTGATGTATCAAATGGCGATGATGAGCTGGAAGCTCCAAATGAGAATGATGGCTTACTCTGAGACTCTCCAAACAAAGGAGCAGCCTTTGGGGCATCTGATGGAGCAGCAACAACTGGGGCTGTTGATGTAGCAGTTGAGTTGGCAAAAATCTCGTCTTCGAATGCAAGAGGGCCATCCTGTTTGAAGGTATTGTTCTTCAGGTCATGGACGTGGTAGATGTACCAACCTTGGACCTTACCATCCTGTCCCAACACCCACAGTGTTGGAAGCCAGGAAGCCTCTGATACACCTGCGCAAGGCTCTGTGACAGTTTCTTTCAGTCTGAGGTCAGTGACAAGTCCAATGGCATTAACATCATTGCCTGTGTCATCATTGAGTGGGAGTGCCGCCCTTGTAGAGTCGTCTGCGGACTGAATGACGTCGGAAGGCGTCAATGCTGTGATTTCAGCAGATGTCGATGATGCAAAGAATGTGATTAGAGGTAAATTGGTGGACAAGTTGTGGAGAGTTGATGCGTAAACGGCCTGTTTTCTCCATACTGAGCCAAATGCCGGAACAGCGTCAAACGACTCTCTGAATGTGTTTGTATTGGAAGCTTTCTCGTGCTCAACAATGAAGAACTTCAAGTCGTATGATGGCTCCTCGTCTGTGTCATACTCCTGCACTTGGCCGTAAGAGACAAAGAACATGTGAGGAGAGACCCAGTACACGGAAAGTGGCAATACGTCCTCGTCTTCAAGGTCTTGTGGACGCTCAATGGTGACCTTGACAGATCCGTCCAGTGCTATCTGCTTGATGGAACCATCTTTGCCCGCAATGGCGATCTGCTTACCCTTTGGGGAATAACTGAAATCATTGACACCTTCAGCGATCTGTGTAAGAGTCCCGGCAGGAAGTTGTAGAGAGTAAAGGATAGATTGGTCATCGAGGACACCGAATGAGATGGCACTTGAGGGACATGAAGCCATAACCTCGACGTTACCGTTGGCAGCAACGGTCTTGAAGTTTCCAATGGATAACGTAGCATAGCTTGAGGGGTCGATTTCAGTGAACATGATCTTCTCGTTGACAGCGATGACTAGCATCTTCTCATCTTTGGTGAACGACACAGCGTTGACTCCATCAATTGCTACGGAGTGTTTCCCTGTGGTGAAATCAGCAGAGGAGTCTGTCATGTCCTGCTTCAAATCAGAGAGCTTGCCTACTACGATCTCACCATGGCCTGCTGCAGCAAAGATTCCGATGTGAGGGGCGTAGGCAAAGTTGTTGATGTGTTTGTACGGCAGCTTCTCGCTGTAATCACCCACCAGCTGGATTGCTGGGCCCAGCGACATATAACCGAAGTCCTGTTTGTCTCTGTTAGTACTTTGATCCGCATCGGACTGTGGCTGTCTCGGGCGAAACAACCACGCAAAAAGGGAGGATACTCACGTCGCTGGCATCAGTGGGGAACTCATCTTTGACCACACTCATCGTCAGTGGCGTGGAAGACCAGTTTTATAGTTTGGTTTTGAGAGCAAGCGGTGCCTTCTTGTTGTGTGTTTTTTCTAAGCACTCAAAAGTAAATAAAGAAAAAAGCTAGCGGCCATGAATTTTGTGTGTTACGCGCACGCATCATCATCAACTTTTCACTACACAAAGCTACGAATTTGGCGATTGGATTTAGAGCACAGTATGTATATTTCTCTCCGATATAAAGGAAGATCAACTTCCGAGTTGTTAGTTCACTGCTTTGATTAGGCAGTGAAGGTCAAGGACCAACCCAACTGGTGGACTGGCTCAGACAACTTCAAGGCATCGAAGGAAGCACCAAGACCGAGCTTAACACCTGGTCTCAAGACCTGGTTGTAGGAAACAGCGGTGATACCGGAGTCAGCAACCTTAGCCTTGACGAAGGCAGTCTCGTCCAAGACGTGCTTGACAGCGGTCTCGATACCGACAGCCTTACCGGCAGCGGCGTCAGCCTTGGAGTCCCAGGTAGCCTTAGCACCAACCTCGGTAACTGGAGAAACCTTGTGGTAGTAAGCAGCAGAGAAGACAGACAAGTTAGAGGTAGCGGTAACAGAGACGTTGTACAATGGCTGGGAGTAACCAAGGGCAGTGGAGTATCTGGTGACCTTACCGGAGGCAATGTCGTAACCAACCTCAGCACCGGCAGTGAAGGAGTCGTGACCAACAGTGGCGTCACCAACGAAAGATGGACCCTTCAACAAGTCGAAGAAAGCACGGGCAGTGACAGATGGGTGGTTGAAGATCAAGTTCAACTTAGCACCCTTGGAGGCGTTTGGAATCAAAGAGGTCAACAACTCAGCCTTAAGACCTGGGGTCAAAGCCTCAGCGAGCTCGATCTTGGTGTCGAGAGCGTTAGCGGTGTTCCAACCCTGGGTCAAGGTCAAACCGGTAGCCTTGTCGGAGAACTTAGCCTCGACGTTACCAGCAATGGAACCGTTCTTTGGGGAAGTCTTACCCTTGGTGGTGAAGCTGACACCGTTTGGAGCCTTGGTGGAGACCTCAATGGCAGCTGGGGAAGAGTGGTAGAAGTCCTTGTTCAAGAGACCGTTCTGGTTCTTGGAAATGTCAGAGAAAACAGCTGGAGCCACTAGAGAATCGCTGTTAGTACATCACGCTTCATTGAGTCTACAACTGTGTATGAAATTGACCGTTGGCGTGATACAAATCAAATGCCATATTCGTTACGCTCTTGCCACCGATGCCTAGCGGCCGAGGCAAATCACTTGGAAAAAAAAGGGGCTAGCATCTCAATTGTACACACACACCTGGTAAAAACCACTAACTTACTGTTTGAATATGTGTGGATTATAAGTGTCCTGGAGGATCAGAAAAGGCTCTGGAAGTCTGTAGACAACAACTGAGTGGTTCAAGGAAGAAATCGGTTCCAGCCCTCGCGCGCTCACAGCGTTGGTCGTGATGTGTGGGTGCCCCACGCATTACCAACAAAAAAAAATTGCATGTGAGATCCAGGGTGTCGATTACTTAATTAGGCCTAATTTGCGAAAGCGCATTACGCAATTGCGAATCACCAGCACACTGTAACTGTGATTCGGGAGTCCGGTTAGCGAGGGGATTAGGGGGAAATTGACGTATTTCTTAGTATAGGAGCAACAGATACACACAGTCGGAAACTAATAATAACACAGGTACCCAGGCACGTGTCGTTGGTTGACTGAGACCTCCCCTGGGAAATTATGCGGAAAGGAGCCAATCCAGCCGAGATTGCTATAAGGTCCGGGCGTTGGTTCGCTCTCGAACAATTTGGATTGTATAGCACGTTGGGAAAATATCTGAAAATGGCGCTGAAAGCTTTTTAGCGTAAAAATCTACCCCATGGTAGTGGCCAGCTCAAAAATATCACTGTTGTCATGCCAACTACAATAAACACTTACCCCGTTCGCCCCAGAACTCCACATTAAGTAATACAAAGTCCTACATCCTTCAGTTTGCGGGGATTCTATAACAATACTACGTGGTCATCAAAAGAGAAACACATTTTAAAACCGGTAACCGAAGAAATATCCATTTTTTTCAAACATATAACAAATTGTCATTCCCTAAGCCCTATATAAGTCCTGTACTCTATAGGGAATCCTGTCTCATATAAAAAGCCTTTAATTATATAGGTAACTTTTTTTTTCCAAATTTACTCGTTGCTTCTGCTGAGCTTCATTCTAACAGCCTTGATCTGAGTGTAGTTGTCCAAAGCCTCAGCACCCATCTCACGACCGATACCAGACTCCTTGTAACCACCGAATGGAACGTTCTGGTGGAAGTCGTTGTAAGTGTTGATCCAGATGATACCAGCCTCCAATCTCTGGGAGACGTCCATGGCTTTGTTGACATCCTTGGTGTGGATACCACCACCAAGACCGTACTCGGAGTTGTTAGCTCTAGCAATGACATCGTCAATGGTCTTGAACTTGGAGACAGCAGCGACTGGACCGAAGATCTCTTCCTTGACAATGGTGAAGTCATCCTGACAGTCAATGAAGACGGTTGGCTGGACGAAGTAACCCTTGGTACCGATTCTGTTACCACCGGTCAAGAGCTTAGCACCCTCTTCCTTACCCTTCTTGATGTAGTCCAAAACGGTCTCGAACTGGTCTGGAGTAGTCTGAGCACCCTGGTAAATACCCTCACCGAATGGGTCACCGATCTGGAGCTTCTCAACCTCCTCTTTAAGCTTGGCACAAACCTCATCGTAGATACCCTCCTGAATGTAAATTCTGGAACCGGCACAACAAACCTCACCACCGTTGAAGAAAATACCGGTGATCAAGTTCTTGACAGTAGCGTCAATGTCACAGTCGTTGAAGACAATGTTTGGAGACTTACCACCAAGCTCCAAAGTGACCTTCTTCAAGTTGGACTGAGCAGCAGCAATCATAACATCTCTACCAATGGCAGTGGAACCAGTGAAAGCAATCTTCTTGATCATTGGGTGTCTCAAGATAGCATCACCACACTTTCTACCAGAACCTGGGATGACGTTAATAACACCAGCTGGGATACCAGCCTTGATAGCCAAAGTAGAAGCGTAAAGAGCAGACAATGGAGTGGCAGAAGCTGGCTTCAAGACAACGGTGTTACCGGTGGCCAAAGCTGGACCAATCTTCCAGGACCACATGAGCAATGGGAAGTTCCATGGGATAATCTGACCACAGACACCCAATGGCTCTCTTCTGGTGTAGTTGAAGTAACCCTCACCGGTGTTAATAGTTCTACCATCAACCTTGTCAGAGTAACCAGCACAAGATCTAATGTACTCAATGACGATACCAACATCGTGTCTAGAACAGTGGAGAGCCTTACCGTTGTCTAAGGACTCAATAGAAGCCAAAGTCTCCTTCTCCTCCTCAAGAAGGTCAGCAAGCTTGAGCAAAGCCTTAGCTCTGATCTTTGGCTCACAGACAGACCAGGTCTTGAAAGCCTTGTAAGCGGCCTGGGTAGCGATCTCAACATCCTCTCTGTCAGCTTCGTACAAGTCGAAGACCTTCTCCTCGGTGGATGGGTTGGTAACGGCAAAAGTCTTACCAGAGGAAGACTTAACAAGCTCGTTGTTAATGAACAAACCAGTTGGTTGTGTATATGTGATGCCGTTTGGCAATGTGTATGTAACAGAAGTTGGAGCAGACATTGTGACTTGCAAATTGTATTAAACCAAGAACATAAACTTCTACGAATTGGAGTTGAAATATGGGGAAACAGATCTGCTTTTATATGCTTTCTAACGCCGGGGAGACATTACATTAAGAAGGTCGGCTCGGTGATTTTGGTGGGCACCGAGACCCAACCAATCTTACAATTAATGAAAAGAAGGAACTATGGAAAGGGAGAGACTAGAAACACTTCAAATGTGAGACTGGGCTTCAGGCTCCTGCATGATGTACGTACCCAACGGAGGGTAGAGCCCCTCCACCCGGCTCCGAGGGGCACGCTTGGGGTAATTTCAGGTTAAGGCCGAATTGACAGGTCTATAGGGAAATATAAAGCCTACCTTATTGTTTTTATTGTATCCACCAGTATATTAGCCATTGATTTCAGAGAAGATATAATTTGTTTGGCGTTTTTCAATACGAATCCCAAATACTCAATTTGTGCAAGCCCTACAAGTATGAAGCTGGGGGAAAGCTTCCCTCGGTGTTTTCAGCCATTCAATACAATTTGACAAATTTGTAATCATCCGAAATCTGGGGTATGCAGGCTACAGAACCGTTGGTCCTTTTGGGAAAAAAGGCAAGGTCTTAAGGCCGAGCCCTGAGATCGGAATAATTTATGAATGAAAAATAATTAACAGAGGGGGAAATGATTTAAATAAAACAACTCAATATGAAAATCCTGAATTCACTGTCATTTGATTAAAAAATGAAGAGTAATTTTTGCCCTGGAAGACACTAAAATCGATGATTTCATGGCTGAGAATAGAAGACTCATGCAGGCCACCCTTACTTTTGAACAGGCCCGGCGTTAGAGTTTCTTAGGGGAAACCTATGGCACTCCGGTAGGCAAAAAAAAAAGTGGACCTCACCGTAATAGCCCTCTCGGGACCTGTATAATCTTTCTGATCTTCAAGTAGCTTATCGTTGGTTTTTTAATTCTAATTATATAACTCTCTTTAAATATAGCGAATTCTACGGTTTGATCGCAATGATTTCTACTTGACACTACAAATCTTCCCCGGGGAAATCTCCACGTCCTGTTCTTGTTTCAGCCGCCGAAATAGCCATGATCACTCTCTAGTAATGGCCTAAGATCTCTTCGGTCGACTGTCGTCCGCTTCAATCAGAGGAGCCGATTGATTATACGAGTATTTCTTTTCTTGTTTTGGGGGCAAAGAAATTATGTCCCGGAGTTTACAGCCACATCATTAGGGAATTACGGGGACTAGGATTTTATTGAGCCTTGGGACTATTATAGTTAAGAGACTCAAAAAAGATGAATAGAGAGAGGGGGGACTTATCCTATAAATCAGTCTTTGCCTCGATGGGCAGATTGTGACGTCTTACCGTTTGACCGTTTATACACCCAGTTTTCCGGGGTAAAGGCGCTTTTTTCAATTGCTAGTTTAACTAATATCCAATAATTATTCTTAAAAACGTATATTTAAGCTTTAGCTTGAGCGATTTGGCTCTGTAACTCATACAACTCTCTCTGCTTTTGTTCAAGGAACTGTTCTAATACTTTTACTTGATTCTCCACGGTATCAATATCACTGGCAACACCATTGAGATCGAATGATTTACTATCCTGTACCAATTGCTTTTGTTTGTAGTCTAACAATTGTTGCAATTCCCTTCTTACTTGTAATGTCTTATTTGTGGTAGAGCCATTTGATCTTTCATTCTTCTTACGTTCAGCCTCTGTTTCAGCTTGAGCAACCTTCTGTTCCAAATCCTCAAGCTCCCTTTTCAATCTAACTTCTTCCCAATCTGTCCCTTGTGTAGATGAGAAATCTGTACCTTTGGTATTCTTTGCTAATCCTGAACCACCAATTCTCTCTAAATAGTTCTCTGCGAATGTATGTTTAGATGCAGGCTTAGACTGTTGAATTGTTGCCTGGTGTGAGTCCAACGAGTAATCAGGAGTCTCTTTAGAGAACGTTGCTCTTAATGATGCTGGTACTCCTCTTGGCATTGCTTTGCCACTTTCACGTTGATTTAGCATATGTAAGAAAACCAATGTCTGGTCTTTATCAATGGTCTCTGATGATCTTGGGTTGACCAAATTCCACGCAAATCTTGCATCTGAATCAGGGACATTTGATAATGACGAATAAAGACCGTCTAATGAGTCAAAAGTGATACGGCCAAATCTATCAGCAGCAGAGGAATAAATCTGTTCGTACGTTGTCTTATCGCCTGGTGAGATATACCAGTCGAACTGTGCGCCTGGCTGGTCATCATCCTCTGAGTCAGAGTATCTTGACTGCTGATCTTGTCCTGTCAATGCCTTGTTCGCCTGAATCAAATGGGCTTTACTTGAAGGAATCAACCACTCAGGCAACTGCAATGGCAGAACCGACATTTTACCATTGACCAGATCAAAGATCAATCTCATACAGATACAGAACTCCTCAAAGTCCAAGTTACCGTCAGCATCGATATCGGCCAAATCCCAGATCTGTGTTAGCTTATCATCCGAGAGTTTGGAGTTCTTTAAAACAGGCGACACCTTCTCACCAGAGAGCTTATTATCAACCGGTTTCAATCCCGAGAAGATCTCCCAGTACTTCTTGATCTCCCACTGTTCCAACTTTGGCGACATTTTCAGCTCAATTTCTCTCTGTTTGTTTGGCTTTGATTTGTCCGTTGATGTTTGTGTTTGTCCTGTGTTTCCGTGTTCACTTTTGTCGATTTTCGGCTGATTGTCCTTTTCGCGATATCTCCAAGAGGGGAAATTCAATGTGTTTGTTTGTCTTAAACAGCCCACAATCGTTTTGTCTTATTTAAGCAAAGAAAAAGTCTTACATGTCAAAGCTGTCGTCCCTGAGACTCCTCGAGTCCTACTTGGAGGACTTGTCCTCGCTTATTGAAGAGTCTAAGCGCCTAGAAGAGCTGGATGTGTCATCTGAAGACAATGACTATGAGGTGCGTAAGTCGCTTCAAAAGATTACAAAATTCCTACAGAGAAACGACGATGGGTAAGTGCTTTTTCCAGTAGAGTGCCAGTGAAATACTAACAAATCCGTGAAGAGAGGACTACGATGAGCTTGTGGAGCAGTACAAGTCCCTACAGGACGAACTCAAACTGGACATATCAGAATACGTATACACCCGCTCTATCAAAGACACTCCCAAGCTGAATAACAAGAAGTCAGTAAGGTTCAACGACACGCTGGAGTTCAGCCAGGACGAGGTGCTGAAACCATTCAGAGACGAAGAGCCGTCTGCTGAAGACACAAATGCACTGTTTGAGGGTAGAGCCATCGATGATGCCTCAAGCATTGATTCATCGTCAAACCAAGAGCTTTTCATTGAGCACCAGCAGCAGCTCTTAGAGCAGGATACACACCTGGACTCACTGGCACAGAGCGTGCGTCGCCAGTACGGGCTTGCGACTGACATCCATGAGGAGCTGGCGGACCAGAACATCCTGCTAGACGACCTGGAGAACCAGCTGGGTTCAAGTGATAGAAGGCTATCTAGAGGCCACAGAAGATTACAGAAGTTTGAAGCCATGGCAAAGGAAAACGGTCAGTGGCTGACCATAATTGCACTCATCATAGTGCTAGTGCTGTTACTGGTGATATTGAACTGAAATAAAAACAAGATGTATAATGCATAATGAATTGATGGTACTAAAATTTTTTAAAATATTATAATATAAAGTAGAAAGCCCGAACTAATAAATAAAACAAAGTAGAAAAAGACAAATGCTCAAGTGGATAAATGATAACAAGTGGATAAATGGAAAGTCGTTAATGGAAAACAAATGATATTAGAAGCCGGGGGACATCACCAGTTATAGTGGACAACAGGAGAGCGGTTAACGTGCATGTTGTCCATTCTTCTCATGATTCCCTGTGGCGATGCGTAGATGTTCTGTGGCGAGCTCATAAGCGGCTGTGGAGAGTGTGTCATGTAGCCCTGCTGTAGTCTCTTGCCCATTGCTTGCGGGTTGATCTTCACAGGCGTGGAGTACGGAGACGACAAAAGCTGAGGCACCATTTGGTTCTGGCGCTTCAGATGCGAAGATCTCATCTGTGGAGAGGGCTCTGACTGTGGGCAGAACTCAATGTCATCCTCCATCAGCAGCGACTTCCGCTGACTTATCTTCACCCTCTCAGCAAGCGCCTCACGCTGTGCTTGGATGTTTCCCATCTGTGATACGCCGAGCGGCTGTGGCTGTGTTCTAAACTTCTGTTGCTGCTGCTGCTGCTGCTGCTGCTGCTGGAGCTTAAGCTGCTGGAGCTGCTGGGGAGTCAATGATTGAAGAGATGATCTGTTCATCTTCAAAATGTGTCAAAAAAAATTTTGCTTTATACGTAACCGAGTCTCCCTGCCACTAAGAATACAACCATTCAACTCTTAGAATTTACCGCCCGTTACTAACGTCCTTGTTTACTGCCCTTTTGTACCTTTTACAAGGAGAGAAGAGGAAACAAAAATTTTGATGCAGAAGGGCATCGGCTTTTTTCTTATATGTAAGAAAAAAAAAAAAAAAAAAAAAAAGCAGGCACACAGAAGGCTCTCGAGACGCAAGACATAATGGAAAAAGTGAAAAGTTTGGTCAGCGGGGTGAATGTTAGTTTTTAAGAGGTCAGCGAGTTCCTTGAAGCCGACGAAGACTTTGCTGAAGAAGGCAAGTGTTGTAAAGACACCGGCAAGAACGAGGTTTGCACCATCACCAACGGGTTTCTTGCACTTAGGATCACTGAGAACAGCACTGTATAACTATCTTTTGGCTAAGAGCACAGGTGGACAGTTCTTGCTGAGATTAGAGGACACCGACCAGAAAAGACTCGTTGACGGTGCGGAAAAGAACATCTACGATTCTTTGAAATGGTGTGGTCTCCAGTGGGATGAAGGTCCAATCATCGGAGGACCTGATGGCCCTTACAGACAGAGTGATCGTTCAGATATTTATAAGCAATACTCAGATACGCTGATCCACTCGGGTGACGCTTATCGTTGCTTCTGCTCTAAGGAGAGATTGGAGCACCTGAGAGACTCTGCTCAGAGACTACAGCCACCAACGACGGTATCTTATGACCGTCATTGTGCTCATTTGAGTGAAGAAGAGTCAATGAAGAAAGTTGCTGATGGTGAGCCTTACACCATCAGATTTAAATCGCCAAAGAGATATCCACAATTCAAAGACTTGCTACATGGAACTTTAGACTTACAGCCCCAGGTGAATAAAGATGATGTTAGATACGATGACCAGGTTTTGGTCAAGTCTGATGGTTTGCCAACGTATCATTTTGCAAACGTCATTGATGATCATTTAATGGAGATAACACACGTGATTAGAGGTGAGGAGTGGCTACCTTCAACACCAAAACATGTTGCTTTATATAAAGCATTTGGTTGGGAAGCACCATCTTTCATTCACATCCCACTATTAACTTCAACAAAGGACAAGAAGCTCAGTAAAAGATCTGGTGATATCGATGTTATGAACTTCAAGTCAAAGGGTATACTACCTGAAGCCTTGATAAACTTTGTTGCCTTGTTCGGTTGGTCACCAAAGAGCAACAAACAATCGGAAATCTTCCATTTAGAGAAATTGGTCAAGCTGTTTGATATCAAGGACTTGACTAAGGGTAATGCTAAAGTCGATGATAAGAAGCTATACTTCTTTAACAAATTTTACTTGCAAGAAAGAATTGATAATGATGATCAAGAGATTATGGAAATGGCAAATTCGATATTAAAAGAGTACAACTGTTCTATGGAGCAATCTACAAGACTCATCAAATACGTTAAGGAGCACTTGACGAACATTTATGACTTGAAGAACTTCTATTACTTAGTTTCAGACGTTGACTTCCAAAATGAACATGCTAAGAACTTCAGCAAATCAGAGCATACCAAGCTGATATTACAGACGTTCTCTAAGGATTTATCGATTGACAGTACCGTTGAGGAATTGAAGGAGGTCTCTAAGAAGGAAATATTCCAAACGTTGAGATTTGCACTGGCTGGTGGTATTCCAGGGCTGAAGATTCCACTGTTGGTAGAATTCCTTGGAGACGAAGAGAGCTCTAAAAGACTACAAAGGGCCATTGAAAATTGTAATTAAGATTAAAAGCTTGTATATATAAATCATAGAATCACACATTTCATTCTTCTTCTGATGCTCTTTCTCGGAACAACCTCGCTCATGTCATACTCTGAGTTTTTATAGTAGTCACTAACGACTTCAGCTTTCTCGATTTTATTTTTACTCTTCTTCTTGAACGGGTTTATCGAAACGTCTTCATCGTCGTAAAAAGTCTTCATTGCTGTGGAAATTGCAATGTTGAAGATTTGATTAACATTCTCGGTGGTCTTCGCACTGCATCTTATATGTTGTATAGCACCAATTTCTCTAGTTAGTTTATTGGCATCTTCGAAGGAGACGACATCGTTTGAGCTTTGTAGTAAGTCTGTTTTTGTGCCGACGACTATTATGGGGATTCCAGGACAAAAGTGCTTAACTTCAGGTGCCCACTTATCACGGATATTCTGTAAACTGATAGGGTTATTCACAGCATAGCAAATCAGTAAGACGTTAACATCAGGGTACGATAAGGGACGCAGTCTGTCATACTCTTCCTGGCCTGCAGTGTCCCATAGGGCCAGCTCAATTCTCTTCCCCTGTGATCCCGTGACATTTGTGATGTAGTTCTCGAAGATGGTTGGCACATAAGCAGTTGGAAATTCACCTTGGGAGTAAGAAATCAGTAAACAGGTTTTACCACAGCCACCATCGCCAACAACGACTAGCTTAATGTGGTACTGTGCTCGCTTCCTCTCGGCATCTAACTCGTAGGTATCGATCTCGTGGAGTTGTGATAATTCTGGAGACTCAGGGAGCTGAGATTGACGTTTCTTTGCAACGTCATATGGGGTCTCGAATGAGGTCTTCAGTACTTTGAATGAGCCTTCGCTCTCTGAGGGCTCAACGTCAAGTCTGTTAGAGTTATAGTAAGGCCTTGATAGTGTGCTCATTATGGCCAAAAAGGATACAGAAAGTAAAATTTCAAGTGGAAAGAATAAATCGAGGCTTTTGTTTATGGTTTTAAAAAACATAAACACAGCCCTGCGCATGACTGTGGTCACGTGATGTGGTATGGGCACTCGGCTATACACTCTCGCCAAAAGTGCTACGCAGGTGAAAGTTCAGAGAAGGTGCGTTTATTTATCGTCCAGCTGCATTATCATTTTTCTATCAACGGTGTACTTTGTCAAGAAAGAAGCATCGCAGGAAGGGAAGTTCAGCACACCCTCAAAGATTGGGTCAGTGAACCTCGGGTCAAAATCGTTAGTTAATAGAGCAGTATTTGGATCAACATTGAGCAAATCGATTTTTTCTTCAATATTGCCATTACCGGGGTTCAGCTGTGAGAATTTATCAATCATTGAATATTCCTCGGCTGTATCGTTTGAATTACCTTTATAGTAATTCTCAGTCTTGAATGTGCTCCTCGCGATGGTTTCCTCTGATGGATAATGGTAAGGCTTGATCACTGTTTTCTTGAACTCGGTGATGCAGTACTCTTTAATATCCAGAGGTCTCAGTTTGAAACGATCTTCATCATTGGCGTAAGTTGGAAAGGGGTCGTCTAAAACTGTATTCCTGACTATGTACTGCTTCCTTCTCACGAGATATGCCATTATACGACAGAAATAGTTAGCATAGTACCTTAAGTCATCATCAAGCCCTTTTAGAACAATGTCTCTTGGCATGGTGAAAATGTCATAGTAACCATTAAATAAGTACGTGAAGATATAACGACAGCCAAAGAAAATTGACTCTAAAACAAACGATAGAGAGTGCCAGATGTTATATAAAACCTTTTCAATTCCAGGCATTCTGGAATTTATGGTGAAGGCCATTGAGGGATAGATGTCATACCAGCGCTGGAGCATTTCATAGAGCCTCTTTACTGGGTATCTCAAAACGTGTTTATCACTTTTCTCTTCTTTGGTGAATTTGATGATAAACTTGATATACTCGGTTAATTCGTTCAATGACTTAACCAACGGGTCATCTGAGTTGAAATTATCCTCATTTTTGATATACTTAATCCCAAACTCTTCAACAACCTCCAAGAACTCTTTCAGCACCTCGGGGGTGTACGATGGGTAGTAAACACACCTTAACACAAAGACATACCCGTCAGCATACCTTTGTAAAGCTGCTAGTGAAGTTGGAAATAGCTCAGGGTTTTCCAAAGCCTTTTGAATGATGGCACTTGGCCCTGAGCTCAGCATTTGATGATCTTTTATGCTTAGCTTTTTCATGTGAATAGCAGTCCTTGTCAGTGCCGACGACATGTTTAGCAGCGTCCTCGTGTTCTCATCGGTCATCTTGTCCAGTGCACTGATTAGCAGTCTCATAGTTTCGCCTCTTCTGAGCAAGAAGTAAGGCAACAACGAGGGAACATAGGTCACCATACGTCCGTAGCCCGTCAATATCAGCACATCAAACAAGCCTTTGTTGTAGGTAGCAACTTCAAATCTCTCAGCGTTCTCTGCCGTGAGGTAAATCCTAGCGTTCACACCGCTTATTGTCTCGTCAAAGTACTCCTTGTGGATCTTTGGGTTAAACTCCGGGCGTGCTACTCGATGCGGTATCAGCGATAGCATCGTCATTGTGCCTTTTTTCTGGGAAGTTGTGCTTATCGGCGACTCGGAGAGGGTCGATGACGGGGACGTTGGGTTCGATTCAACTGTGGCAGACTTATTCAAGTAGTGCTGCAGTGAGTGTCTCGAGGGCTTATCAAACACCAACGACTTGTTATACGTTGGCGTTGAGCAGGCCTCGTTGAAGCTCGATGCAATTGAGCTGTTATTCGAGACGGAACCGTATATGTCATTTCTGTGGTAGCTCTCTTGCGAATTCATCGATAAAGTCGGCGAGTTCATGTGAATTATAAAGTTCTGATTCGTTACAGGCATCGTTTGGTAAGCATGCAGAGGGTAATAGCCATCCGGAACACTCGGTGGGTAAGTTAAACGGCCGTCATTTGGCTGTAACGTCTCAAAAACACTCGTGACGGGTACGTGAAATAGTTCATTATCCTTGTGGGCTTTTTCAATCACCGCAAGTTCCTCTGGGGAGTAGTCCAAGTAGCCACACCGGGTCTGGAGCCTGTTAGTATCGCACTCTCTCACTCTCTCGTTCCTTCTATTGACTTACGTCTCTTATAATGCACTTCTGGCACGAGGGAAGACCCTCGTCGCACTTGACTCTTCTCTGTTTGCACTGTGCACATCCTTTCAGTAGTTAGTACTCTGCCTGCTTTGCCCCATCTCCAATGCTGAAAGGCCACTCACCGAGCTTTGAGTTCTTGTGTTTACGGCGATGCGCAATCGGCTTCGTTGACACACTGGCCCCTGGCATTTCTGTCCTCTTTTATAGCCTTCCGTCTCTTTGTTCATGCGGGGGCAGTGAGACTTTCAGAAATGGTTGATCGGCAGCAGAAAAACAAGCACACTTTTAACGTCACTTTATTATTTACGATGGGGGCCGTTACGGCCACCGCCCCATAAAGAGCATCTCGTGGGATCTTGGGAGAAATTTCATGAGCTTCTTTAGAGATGGCTGCTTTCCTTTAGATAAGCAGGGCTCCCCCAGGGGTGCCCTGCCTATGGGCCCCTGCGCAGAGATGGGGGTGCGGAGATGTCTTTTACATCAAGTCTTAGTGATCTTGGATAATGGCTATGTATACCTTGTAGATGTAGTGCTATAACATAAAAATTCTATCAAGCTGAAATATTTCTAAAATACTCAATAAAAGATGAGTCTGATTCCATGCCTTCTAGGACTCGATGATCTGGCAGCTCAAAGATCCGGTCGTAGATGTTCATTAAATAACCTAGTCCATCGAGTGATTCCACCAAGAGTGATACCAATAGTGAAGACAGTGAATACCATGCAATGTAAAGGATCTTTTCAACGGTAGACATCTTGGAGTTAATAGTGTACGCTTCTTTGGGGAAACTTGACAACCAGCGATTTATAAATGGATGAACCTCCAACAACGGAATTCTTAGTTTACCATTTTGATTGAAGTTTAATATAAACTCAATAAATTGAATGAGATCATCATATATCTTCATCAATTGATCATCAAAATTATGAGAAGATCGAAAAGTATGTAAAACGTGCTTGAATTCATTTATGAATTTAACATCAAATGGTCTTCTGGTAATTCTCTTTGAAAACTTTTCAAATGAACTCAAAGACAATGGGAATTCTTCTCTTCTATCCAAAACAGTCTTTATAATAGCATCAGGTCCATAGCTTAAAGCTGTGAAGTGGTCTGTCAGTTGTTGACTCCTCAAATGGATAGAATTCACACCTAATGCCAATGCCATTTCAAATATTGAAATTGCATTTAAATCATTCATATTTTGTAAATTTGAGCTTAAATACTTGATGATATCACCTCTTTTCATCAAGAATAAAGTCTCTAATTCAGGTAAATCATGAATTAAGCTCCCAACTCCAAAGAACATCTTTGCATCAAAGAAACACTCATTAAATTGTGCAATCTTGAAAGTGGTCAAAACATCTGTCTTGAAATATGTTTGATCATCAACAACAGCATGTCTAATGAAAGGAATTAATATTTTATTCGATAAAGATGGACCTAAGACCATCTCAGGTCCAATATTAAAGGGTATATCTGGAAGTGAATTATGGGTTGTCCAATCTAACTGGTGGTATGGTACTGGTGGAGCATATGGAATTCCGAAAGGGAAATTCGATATTGGCATAACCCCATTTGTTATATTCTGTCCTTGTAAGGGAACTAATGGATTGAGTGTACTTACTTCATGAGTGATAGGAAAGTGATTTCCAATTCCAATCTTCTCTTCCCAATGAGCCTGACTGATGATTTTCAGCTCATTTGAAGAGTAATCTAAATACCCACATCGTGACTAGAAAGTTTTATTAGTACGAAGAAGACCCCACCAGTTATGGAAATAACTTACACCTCTAGAGACACAATTAGCACATGCAGGGAGAGTCTCGTCACATTTAACCCTTCTATATTTACACTGAGGACATCCTTAAAGAGGTGTTAGTGCTATATAACTATAGTGCATTACGATGTTTCCACTTACCAAGACGAGAGTTCTTATGCTTCCTACGTCGAGTTAACTTTCTATTAACTTCACACATAATTATACAATCAGTTTCAAATGCAAAAGGTCACATAGATGTTAAGAAAGTTATGGAAGGATTGAATCCCGAAATATATTTAATTATAATCCCCGTTTTTGTTTTCTTGAATTGAATCCTTTCCTTGACTCCTAACCGATGCACTTCACAAGCACGGCAGGGGTGTCTCAGAGCAACAGAATCATAGAAAAATAATACAAAGATAACTTCTGTTTCCCAGTAATACTACGTATTTACTTGCATCACTAAATAATCCAAAATAATAATAAGAATAAAACTGCATGGAAGATGTTGCGGTATGTTAGTTGACATTAATACTGAGAGGAAGGACGGAGTCTTCACTTTGTCACTTTCTCTATCTCTCCCTCTCCCTCTCTCTCTTTCTCTTTCTCTCTCTCTCTCTTTTTTTTTTCTCTCTTTCTCTCTTCCTCTCTCCCCTCTCGTATTTCGGGAACTCCTGTATTTACGTATATATTCTGCCAAAATATGACTCCTTTCCTTGGCTCTTAGTTATCAGATCTTTTCTTTTGGCGTCTTTATACAAGCGTGTCTTCGGTATCTCTGCCTTAAGGCCATACAGCTTTCTGCATTTGCATCAAAATTAATGCAAGTAACAGCACCGGCACTGCAGGTATTTGCAAAGGCTAAATTGATATTTGTAGACTAAGCTATCGTACTCTTCAAGTAGTTCTGGGATTCCGATAGCCGTAACGAGTACTTCCAAGCAATGGTTGGATCATCGACTCTCCAGGGATGGCATTTACTTACTTTACTATTATTTTTACGTATAGGCGTTCCTAAACAGGCTTATTCTGAAGCCAGATTTGAGGTTCTGTACATCCAGCTCCCATACGGGGAAAAGCTCATATGTCTGCATGTTGAAAGGTCTCTCTCGCATATCAGCCATAAGATGCGTTTCTTTCACAACCCTTAATTGGATGCCACAGAAGCGATTACTTAATATCTGCATGTATTTGCTGGTGTAGCTTGTTTTGCTCGCTTAGTGCAAATAGAGGCTTGTTTCACCCCCGGCTTGGACCAGCATTCCACATGTCTAAGACTTTTAGTGGTTGCGCACGGCTCACGGCAACCCTACACGATTTTTTTTTCATGAATAAATATTTTCTTTTATTTTTAGATTCATTTATCTAGCTGTAAGATATGCTTACGATCCTCTAGGTACTTCTTCATAAACGTAACATCACATGCTTGGAAGTTAACAAAGCTCTCAAACAGAGGGTCTGTGTATCTCGGATCGTAGTCATTCATGAGCAGACCGGTTTTGTCGTTTACGTTTAAGAAGTCAACAATCTCATCATGTTCCTTTGGAGTCTCCTCGTGTTCCAAATTGTTGAACATAGCCACCATCTCGGCCGTTTCTGCAGTCTCCTCTGCTGAGCCTTTATAATAATTTTCACTACTCTCATGTGTCTTTGCAGTAGCTTTCTCGGATGGATAATGATAAGGTTTAATTACTGTCTCTCTAAATCTCGTAATAAAAGACTCGTGAATCACCATTGGTCTCGTTTTGAAACGGTCTTCTGTGGATGTGAAAGTAGGAATAGGATCATTCAAAACGGTATTTCTCGTGATATACTGTTTTCTTCTCATAAGGAATGCAATGATACGACAGAAATAATTGGCATACGATTTCAAATCATCATCTAACCCTGACATTAAAGCATTGACGTCCATTATCATCAGATCAACAAATCCATTGAAAAGGTAAGTGAATAAGTATCTACCACCTGCAAATACAGACTCTAAGATATTTGTCAAAGAGTGCCAGATTGAGTAAAAGACTCTTTCATACCCTGGTAAGTGTGAACCAATGGTATAAGCCATAGTTGGATAAACCAAATACCAGCGTTGTAAGATCTTATATAACCCTCTCACAGGGTACATCAGAACGTGTTTATCACTCTTTTGAGTCTCTGTGAACTCGATCAAATACTCAACAAATGAAACGAGGTCTTCGTATTGCTTCACCAACGGATCATCTGTGTTGAGTAAATCTTCATTCAAGATGTACTTTTCACCAAATTCTTTTATAACTTCCAAGAATTCGAAGAAGATGGCATTGGTATACACAGGGTAGTAAACACATCTTGAAGTGAATACCAAACCTTCTGCGTATCGTTTTAACATAAACATGGAATTTGGGAAATCATCTGGGTTTTCAAAGCCTTTAGTAATGATAGCACCGGGACCCCAACTTAATGCCATATGATCTTTAATATCAAGTTCCTGGATATGAACTGAAGTTCTTGTAACACAACTTGCCATGTTTAATAGCATTCCAGCATTTGAATCATTGATGTCATTAACTTCTTTACTGAGGAATCTCATTGCATCACCACGACGTCTTAAGAAGTTTGGTTCTAACCAACGTTGGGTATTATTCATAATTCCATAACCAAATAAAATCATTAAGTCAAATGTACCTAAATCATTGCTTGCTCTTACGAATCTTTCATATGCTTCACGTAAAACAAAAAGACGGCCATAAACTGCTGAAATTGTATCACCAAAGTATTCAACACATTTCTTTGGATTAAATTGTGGTTCTGTCGATGGATGTGATATGAATGGTATCACCATATCATCACCAAGTTTACAAGGTTCATGAGAGTCCCTTGGGATTTGTAATAATTCAGGCCATTCCATATTTTCTGGAGAATCCATGAAAGCACCAACATCAGGTTCAGGCAAAGTCTGTAGCTGTTTATGATAAATATGACTTTGCAAGAAACCTTTTTCTTCCAAAGTTGAAGATTCGGGTGTTGAGCTTGTCTCGGTTGATGCATATTTGTTTGATTTGCTGGTAGTTGATTTCACCAAAGACGGTGTGGATGTATTTGTATCTGGCGATGCAGCTTGTGATTCAGGGGTTTGTGCCACAACTTCTCGTGCTTCTTCTTTTGGTAATTCCACTGGTTGAACAACATTTGGAGCCTGTACTGGAGCATGGTGTGACGGTAAAGGAGGCCAATATTCATTCTGCAATTGAACTTGTTCGTGTGGATTTATCGGTATGAATACCTGTGACTGTGGTTGCTGATACTGTGGTGGGAATTGTCCAACGTCTGAATACTTTGAAGTCTCAGGATCAACGTAGCGAAGATGCAATGGAACGTCTGCTGCTTCCATGTGAGCCTGACGAATGAATTCCAATTCACTCGCTGGATAATCTAAGTATCCACACCTTATCTGTTTGACGCATTAGTACTCGAGCCCGTGTGTTAATGATTCATGGATTGGCAGCTTACTGGTCTATTAAGACATTTCAAACACGCAGGCAATGTCTCGTCACATTTGACTCGTCTTTCTTTGCACTGTGGACAGCCTGTTGGAGGTTTTATTGTTAGTTATGTATAATTCGATCTATACATCATCTATGCATGCTTACCTAAACGGGAGTTCTTATGTTTCTTTCTCTGGAGCTTCTTCTGGGGCTGTGACATTGCTTCAGGTCTTGAGATCTAGAGCAGAACGTAAACAGGAGCAGAAAGGAGAGCTAAAAGAGGGAAGGTTTTAATAGAATTAGCTTCATATATAAACAAAAGCCTCGAGGATGCGTGCGCGCGACCAGGGCACTGAAGGATTTTACGGATAACTTCTTATTTGGTAAAAAAAATTAAGGTTGAAGATCGCTGTTTTTACACAATTCCGTGAGATTTCATAGAATGGTCTTTTCTTTGCCCCATTCTCCGTTTCTGTCTCCTGTTTTCCCTCTGCGGAGCTACCGTTAATTCGGGTTCAATTGCTAGCATAAGCTTGAAACACGTCAAAATAGAACCAAATATACGACCAAAAGGAGATATTTTTTACAGTGTCCCTCGCCCTCCCCCGATTTTAACGAGCTTTTTGTGCTGTTTTGTGTAACTGCAAGTTTTTGTGGCGCATGAGGATCTCCCGGAGTTAAAAAAGTCCCTAATAGTGGTCCATGTGCAGAGCATCGAAGCAGGGAAGAGGTTCTATCTCCCAGCCCCCTTCCTGCCTCGCTGCCCAGTTCCTCCACAGAGGGCTCCCATGTAACGCCAATTGACACAAAGTCTCGCAGAGCAACGCACCAGCCCGCAAGTGCCTTCACCCTTCTTCCCATTTGGTCTTCTGCTAAAACCGTTTTTGTGCTGAAGCAACCTGATGCACCATGTTAACCGAGATATAGGGGAGCGAAGTTATGGAAGGACCCGATCCGCATAATGTGCGTCTCCTACATGCATAACAGTCTGAGAAAAAGAGAGCGTTGGATTCATTGGTATACTTCATAAATGAAGTATTCTTCTAATTGCCTCTAGCACCATTTGCATCTCATACATTATCCATAAGATTATGCCGAGCTTTAGTGAGAGCTTTGCACGGCTCGACAAGGACTCGTTTTCGTCAATCTTGGAAAAGATAACAGAGACGATCGGAACACTGCCTAGCACATCAATCAGCGTGACCTGCGGCTCATCCTGTCGATCTTGTGGTACTGGGACCTGGTCGACTTGGAAGGTTCTAGACGGTGAGTCCGGGTATGGTGTCGCTGGAGAGCTCACTTCAGATACCTGCCTAGAGTGCTTGATCGATGGTGGTGTTTTCTCCCTCTTCTTCTTCTTATCAGAAGTTAGCAACTTCTTCAAAAAGCCTCTTTTTTCTTTCTTTGGCTCCGTCTCTTCATGACGACTCACTGATCTACTCCTTAGCTCTTCTCTATCTTCATGGTTTCTGCCACGGCTTCTGCTTCTTTCTCTTTCCTCATTAGTGGGCTTGGGCAAATCGTTGCTAAATGAATTGGCTCTAGATCTTTCAGTTATGCCTTTCGCAGTGTTTCTGGAGCTATTCTCCTTATAAGTCTCGTGAACGTCATCGGGATAGTCACCATCATCCTCATCTTCACTTTCTTCAGCCCTAAAATAGTATCCATTACCGGTGATCCTTAATTCTCCACCTGGCAGTTGTCTGTGTCGTAATTTCTTGTCCATACTGTTCTCATATCCCATAGCAATGGTAGGCATCAGTTCTAACGAGTCACCACTACCAGACTGGTGCATATAGAACGCTCCAGTGTCAACAGTTGGCTTGGCAGCTTCAGGTTTCTTACCACCACTGAATATATTAAACTTGGAGTTCTGCTTAGATTTACTCGCCTTTGAAGCCTTCTTTATCGCTAAAGCGTCATCCTCGTTCTCTTCAAATACGCAACTATTAGCACGATAAGGCTCGTAGTTGTATTTGGAGACTGGAGGTACGATGCTCTGCTGCTGTTGCTCTCTCTTTGGCCTACTCTGGCGAGATGAGTCTGCTTGGTATCTCACCTCTGGTGATGAATGACCGACAACTGGTGAGCTTGATCTCTTTATAGGAGAAGAAGTTACTCGTTGCTGTGATGGTCTGTGTAATTGAACTGGCCTTGACGGGTATTGACCGTTGGAGGCTACTCTTTCTTGAAGTGGAGACGATGGCCGATGAGCCGAGCTTGAAACAGTTCTTCCGTGACCAGACTCCAAAGAGTGGTTCTGGTTTGGATAGGGTGATGCATTCTGTCTTCGGAGTTCTTCGTAGTATGTTTGATTTGACATTTCTTTTAAGATCTCGTGGAATAGCAAGCTTAACTGTTATATCTCTGCTTTATGTCCGGCTACTGTGATAGCTCTACCAAATAACCCACGCTAAGCAAAGGCAATTGTCCTAAATGGCTCTTTTTGTTGTATCTTCTTCTCCCTTAATTCTCGAATAGCCACAGCAAGACGTCACAATTAGCATGAAACTACCTTAAAGCTTAACAAAGAAAAAACGTATTAATGGCTGGTGCTAACCGAAAACAAAACAAACTGCGCCTACCGAAATTCGCGAATCCGCTTCGCTGACTAAGCAACTAATCTGATCTTAAGGGGAGCAGGCAGCTACTCAGAGATAACGAGTGAGCTACATGTTGGTTTTAATCATTCGTATTCGTATTCATAATATATCCGATAAAAATTATAGAGGTAACAAAAAAAAAGACAGAATCATCTGTAGAAGTAAAGAAAAGCCAGAATAATGAGCCGTGTCATGACATTGAAGCAAAATTAGATGGGATGCAGGATTAGAAAAACTTCTTCAAACCAAGTTGGTAGCCATGTATTCCTTCAAGTCGCCAATCAAGATGCTTACCTTTCCTTCCAATTCCTCAACAGCATCCTCAACAGAGTTCATTAACTCAGTGCCCTTGTCCTGCAAGGTAGATGGAGCACTAGACTCCTCAGCCTCCAAACCCCAGAAGTCGGTCAAGTTCTGACCACCACCGTTGTAGATCAAATAGTTTGGAGTGTCCTCTGGAATATCAGTGAGGGCGTTCTTTGTGGAGTAAGCAATGATTTTCTTCTTCAACTGGGCTGGGGTGATACCACCCTTGGCAGTGAAGAACTCGGAATCAGAGCCTGGCTGTAAGGACAAGTAGTAAGTGAGCAAACCACAAACGTGTGGAGAAGCCATGGATGTACCAGACAAGGTAGCAGTGGCAGTGGTGGAACCAATGTATGTGGACAAAATGTTCAAACCTGGGCCGAAGATGTCAACACACTTACCATAGTTGGAGAAGTAAGCTCTGGTATCGGACAAAGTGGAAGCACCAACAGTGACGGCCTTGTCAGCAGCAGCTGGAGAGTAGTTACAGGCATCAGCGTTGTCATTACCAGCAGCAACGGCGAAGTGCAAACCAGCCTGGACGGCAGCGTTGACAGCCAAGTCCAAAGATGGAGACTTACCACCACCAAGGGACATGTTAGCAGTGGAGCCCTTGAAGCCCTTCTTGTTGGCCTTGACGGCCTTCGCGTGTGCGTTAGCAGCGAACTCGACACCCTTAACAACGTCGGACATGGTACCAGAACCGTTAGATCTCAAAACCTTGACAGCAACAATGTCAGCCTTCTTGGCGACACCGTAGTTCTTAGAACCAATGGTACCGGCACAGTGGGTACCGTGTCCGTTACCGTCAATGTCTTGGTCACCAGATGGGATGGTAGAACCCCAGGTGGCACGGCCACCAAATTCAACGTGGTCAACGTTGACACCAGTGTCGATAACATAGGATGTGACACCTTCACCGGCGTCGCTGTCGTACAAGTACTTGTTGAAAGAGCCGAGGGAGAGTGGCTCACGGTGGGAGATTCTGGAAAGACCCCATGGCGCACCGTTCTGGGTGTCGAACTCAGAGGCAAAGACGCGGGAGTCCTTCTCAACAAAGGCAACCATTGGGTTGCGACGGATGAGCTCAATGGTAGCATCGGTGAAGTAGCCAAAGTAGCCGTGCAATAAGGAGTCGATGGAGAAGTTGTCCATGATACCACCGAGGAAGGAGTCGCCTCCTTCGTTGTGCATCTCGATGGACTTGAAGAACTGGTTGGTTGGGTCGACATCAGAAAGGGACTGAATATGCTTAATGTGCTCACCGGTGACCCACTCCTTGTGGAAGGAAGCCTCCTCCGGCTTGACCGAGTCCTTGAAGACAATGATGTAGCGGTGTGGGATGACATTGGCAGCAGCAGACTCGCTAGCAACGACTGGAGCAGCCAGGTCCTCTGGGAGCAGCTCGGCCATCAAGGTGGCAGTGTCGATAACAGCAGCAGTGGCCTCCTCCTTCAAGGCGAGCACATCTTGCTTGCCCTGAGCAATTTTAGCGGAAAATGCCTCTTTCAGGTCAATGGTTGGGATCACCAAGGCATTGACGACTGAGACGAGAACGGCAACTGGGAGAATGAAAGAAGACTTCATCTTTCAATATATTTCTATAAGAGACAGCTGGTTATAGTGTGTGGGGTGGCAGGCAGAACGTTAGTGAGAACGATTAACAGTCAAGCTTCGGGAAAGCAGTGAAAGCGGGTTCTGTAGATTTAAAAAGCGTTAGTTTGGAATTGGGCAAAGGGTTGCTAACAACTCTTTGTTGGATCCAAATTTATCGGTGTATTCCAAGAGCAGAGGGGGCGGGGGAAGAGAGAGATAGCAGGGTGGCGAGTTGCTTTTATAGGAAGATGGGTCGCGAAACGCGCGCCGCGGTTGTGACGGTTGTGCTCTCCAGGCCACGCTCATAGCGAGCCCCTCCCCATAAGTGGTTAACGATAAGATAAGCACTTTTCTTTTTCTGTGCTTGTTTCTTTTTTGCTTAAATGCTGGGATATGATGTGGTGGGAGTGCTAGTTCTGTGAGGCCCGAAACCCAGGTCTGAGCGAGAGCCCACGCCTGCTGATAGTGAGAAGCTTAGTGGGCTTTATGTCCCGCATGTAGGGGCTAGCTTGGTGCTAATCTACGCTCTTGGCTATCTATAGAGCCAGTTCTGGTATGGCTATTGCGCTAATCTCTATGTAGATTTTCAATTCCACGTGTCTAGCTCCAAAATATGTCGCGTCATTACGTGTTTTGAATTGTTTGTGCATTTTGACAGCTCCCCCATTTGTGGAGCGATAAGCTGATAAGCCCCATGTCCCTCGGGCCATCAGTCATTGTGCCACTCTGTCTACGTGACTCACTTCCCCTTGGGTGTAAGTCACGGTGTTTACGTATCATCGCCTTATAAAGCTATATATCACCTATAAACTGCCTCGTCCAGTGCTTTAAAGCTTGAAATAAGAGTATGGTAGGCACCTCACCTGAAAAATTTTGCCGAGGACACAAGCCCACCGATGCTTACGATGCTACAAGACCATCTATCAAAATACCCCAACTCCCTCTAAACACATAAACACTCGCACTGGAAGTCAGCCCTTCCCCATAGGTCTTCTGTGGAATAGAAATGTCTTCTAATCAGGGTCTCCTTGTTGCAAATGACAACTATGGTGCCGTGCCAGCAACCGAGAGGATCCACACCAGAACGTCCGATGAGCAAAAAGAAATCATTAAGAACAAATTGTACTTTTCGCATGCTCTTTATGTTTGGAACTCACGAGTTTATGAATTTGGTATTGTTTTGTTTATCATCAACTTATTCCCAGGGACATTGATCCCAGGTTCGTTGTTTGCCTTTGTATCGACGATTTCTGTCATCTTGCTATCGACCTCGGTCACAAAGCTGGTTAACCGTGGCACTTCAAGATTGGCTGTTATTAAAAGCACAATCTTTGTTCAAAGAACTTTTGCTGTTCTCTCATCTCTGGTCCTTTTAATTATATTCTCTTTCTTTGAGAACCATGAGGTATTGAAAAGAGCTTCATTAGTCGTGGTCATTATATGTGGTGCTGCTGAAAAGCTGTGTACCATTGCTAACAAACTCTCTATCTCTAGGGACTGGATCGTGAAGATAACCATGGATGATGAACCGTTCTTAGTGGAATTGAATACCCGTTTGAGGGGAATTGATCTCTTCTGTAAACTTGTTGGGCCTTTGTTCATATCAGCTTTCCTCACGTTCACAAATCATCAAATAACTGCACTTTTATTGATAGTTGCGTTCATGGTATCAGGACCATTGGAATATAAAGCTATTATGGATATTTATCACACGTTACCTGTTTTGCAAGATGATAAGACTCTCAATTCACAAGAGGCATCACCAACGAAGAGATCGCTCCATAAACTATCATACTGGCAATCAGTCAAGCTTTTTATAAGAACCCCATTATCACCGATAATATTGGCAATGTCACTGTTATACTGTACGGTGTTATCCTTTGGTAACTCCACCGTGGCCTATCTCTTGTCATTTGATGATATCAATAATCTCAAGATTGGTGTTCTTCGAGGAGTTTCCTGCTTATTTGAATTATTTGGTGCTATGGTCGTTTTCCCATTTTTGAATCGTCACTTTGGACTGATTAATACAGGGTTCGTCTCTGTGATATTCCAATTCTTATCACTATCACCAATCGCAGTCTCTTTTGTCCAAGGGTATCAACAAAGTCATTGGATGGTGTGTTTGTTTATCCCTTTTAGCAGAGTAGGGCTCTGGTGTTTCGACTTGGCTCTACAGAATTCCATACAGATATTCATTACAGATGATCTGGAGAGATTTAATGCTACAAGTTTCGAAGAGAGTTTGAATAACCTCTTTGCACTCTGTGGTTATGTCTCTACGCTCTACTTCAACAAACCATCTCAATTTGAGTGGCCCGTTTTGATGAGTGTTGGAACTGTGGGAGTCTCTGTTGTTTTATACTTCCTTTTCTTGTCTTTTGGTAAGCTTAAGAACTAAATATATGAAATTAGAGAGAGAATAAAATAAGTAAAAAAGAGGCTCTGTAGATGGCTCGAACCCCCTCCCCTCTGCCATACTGAAAAATTGAGATCTGCGCGATGGGGACTCTCTCGATTTCAAAGAAGAGAGAAAGGATAGGAAACCATTCAAATAGACGATAAAAACAGAAAAGGAAGAAGTATAAGAGGCCAAGATGATGAGAATGAATCGAAATCAGCAGCCCCTGGAAATTGATGTTGAGGTAACACCCATAGACTTACCCGTAGCAGCTTTCCCACCGTTCAAGCTGCGGTCGTCAATGGTGGATACAGATCCAGTCATTTGGGTTCACTTGATTGAAGTCTTTGTCCAGTACGTTCACACGGTTCTGACACTGACTAAGCCCTTGACTGACAGGTCAGAGCAACAGCTCTGTCTGTTTGTGAAGAGCTATCTACACGAGATCGCCGAGGAACAGGGACAATTGCTATCACTGGGACTTATCAATGTGCAAATCACCGAGAACTTGGAGACTCTAAGGTGCTGGATGTTTGAGCTCGTCAAGCAGTTAGGCTCGAGGAGACTGAAAATGAATGGCGAGTCCGTCTGGGACTTTGCTAAGATCTACGCCTTTAAGAACATTCAGTCTGTTACGTCGTTTATTGATGGCTCTCTAAAGCCGAAAGACTCCAAGTTCGCAGCTAATGAAATCTCACAGGTACAGAAGCACCTTGAACATAAGATAACCAACGGAAAGTTTGATAAGTATGACCTCCAGGTGTTTGCCTCGCTGCTATCACCGGTAGTGGAGAAAAAATCCACGCAGAGCAATGGGAAAGTTGTTAAGAACAAAAGACAGCAGAGACAGCAACCGTTCCATGATCAGTTCCTGACAATCATGTGGTTTGAGATGCTGGAGAAGTTGTATTCAAGGGGAGAAGGTAGATTTGCCTCTCTCTGTAAAGACCTTGCGGTGCTATCTCTCATTTCGGCTACTCCTCAGAGAGTAGCTGCCTTGGCAACAGAGCTTGGTATCAACTCCTACCATGCTTTGGGGCTATACCCTCTATTTGCGGCTATTGTCACAAGTCCACAATTCAAGAAGCTAAGTCCAGCAATAGAGACCAAGCTACCTTTCTTAAGGCAAAGAACCAAGGTGAAGCAAGAGGTAAATCAGGAAGATGTTCAAAGCCTGATTGATCTGTTCCCAATGCTCACGATAAGCCATACAGAAACACTTTTACGTAAGCACTCTAATAACGTGGAGCAGATAACTATGCTTCTGTTGGATAACCCTGAGCTCGCAGTTGAGCCTGAACAGACCAATAAAAAGGAGAGAAGTGTTAACAGTGCTGTTCCAAAGGCTGATGCCATTCTGACTAAGAAAGTCACTGGCCAAAGACAACGTCATGTGACAAACCATGTTCCTGATGAAGCCAAGAATAAAACCCTTGAAGCTGCTCTAAGGTTGATGTACGAGGAAGATGATGATGAACGTGATGATACCTACGATGAAGCTGAAGCTTCTTCTTCTTCTGCGACTGGCGAAGCTTCTGCATTTGATAAGATCGAGAAGTATCTATGGGAGCTCTTCAAGAAAGATCCAACTCTATTCGAGCAATCTACTAGAAAGTCTAGAAGTAGAAAAGAGATGAGGGATGAAACAAAATGGTCTAATGAGCAAATTGAAGGATGGGCAAGAATGATTCAAAAATCTCCAAAGAGAGCAAAACTGCTAGAAGAGAAGTACATGTTCAGAGGTAATAAACCACAAAGAACGATGAGACGTGAAGAAGATTTAGAAGCCCAGGAGGAAAGAAATACAACAAGACCTCAACCACAAAACAACGGGCCTAAAGCTGCCCCAGATAAGAGACAGGCTGCAAGAAACGAAAAGCATAAGGCATCGAGGGCTAATCACAGCAGAAAGTCCGGTCATGATAGAAAAATGGCAAAAGGTATGTAACTAATTGGTTTCATTTATAGCTATTAAAAAATAATGTTTCATTAAAAATACGTAATTACTTTTGAGTCTTTCTCTTTTTAACACTATTTTCCAACTTATCTAAATCTTCCCACACTTTATCAGCGTCTTCTTTATCCATCTCCTCTCTTGCTAATCTTGCTTTTGTCTTCTTTCTCTTTTCAATCTTTACCTCATCTTCAGGAGATTTACCTAAATCACCGTCAAGTAACCACACTGCACTAACTTTGGCACCGACAAACACCTTGGCAATCTGCTCTCTGGTGTCAATGTTGAAGACACGGACATATCTATCTAAAGCACCGGTGACTAATAAGCCAACTCCGTTGTCATATGAACTGAAAAGACCCTGTACAGCACCAACAGAGCCTTTGTACTTAGCGATGAGGGTTCCCTTTTCGATGTTGTACAAGCTAGTTGTGTTATGTGTGTCAGCACATATTATCTCCTCTTCATTCTTTGTCTTTGCGATTTGAACCAATGGTTTCTCTGATAACTTCTTCTCCATCACTGGTTTACGACCATGCGAGGTGTCATAACGTCTAAACTGTCCATAACGGGTTGTAGTAACGAAATGCCATACTGATTCGGTATGCTGGTCTAATCTAACAAAGAGGATGTTAGTGATCCAAATTGGAACACGAAGGTCGAGTCTGTCGTTTTTCACGTTCTTACCTTGGAAGAGCTGTTCCTGTTTAAGCTCAGTCTTATATGATAACTCTCCCTTCTTGAAAAGACGAACAATCTTAACATCATTCTCTTTACCACCGTATGCAAAGACTCCCTCTTGTTCTGGGTGTGCAGTGAATGCTGAAAGTGGTGCTTTAAGTGTAGCTGTAGTTGTCTTGGTCTTCTTAGAATAAATAGATTCTGGGTCGATAATGGTAATACGTCCTTGCTCTGATGCTGCATAGACAACACCAAATGATTCAATAATTGAAACGAACTGGTCCTTTTCATCAGAGCCCTCGACGAGACCTTCACTCACTGTAGCGATCAAATCGTAGCTCTCTGTCTTATAGAAACTAATCTGTCCATTTGCTCTTGGTGCAACAATAACATCACCTTTGGAAGTTGTAACCACTAACAGCTTCTGTGCTCTACTTCTCACACCCTGCTCATCGTGAGTCTCGATGCTTTCTGGCTGGTGAGCTGTCTGCACTGAAGTGTCTGTTCCTTGTGAACACACAATCTCTGTTTCTTTCGTTAGTTTCATATATACAACTTTGAAATAAGTTTCCCATACATACCTTTTAGTGATCCAGAGTCTTCACAGGCTGCTATGATTCTCATTTCTATAGTCTTTTCCACTTTTCAATTTAAACTTATTTGAAGAGATGAGCTTCTCGGTGTGCACTCTAAATTTTTCATGTGCCAAAATTTGTCAGGGCTCGCAACGTTACCGCATCTGTCTTTCCATGAGATGGGGAAGAGACGGTGGTGGTGGGAGAGACCAATAACGGATATTAATGCAATTTGAACTCGTTTCAATAAATGAAATAGCATAAATATATTATATTTGTTTGATGCAATTTAAATATTTGCTATTGTTAGTCACAAAAGACCGCAGGTTGTGAAGCGGGAGCTAAGCGGAGTTAACCGAGAGCCCCGATCAAGCTTCCGAGCTGCTTTAATGATGAAAAATTATAGAAGAAAGTCATGAATTTGCCGTTTATTATAATTTCACTATCCAATTAGCCCTCGTACAAAGTAGGATCCCAGTATGTACATTTCTCATGGCTGTCTGGTTTGTGTAGAAGCTTCAAATCATCCTCGTCTAAAGTAACTCTCTCAACAACGTTGAAATTTCCCTCAATTCTACCTACAGTTGAGGTCTTCACGAGCACTATAAAGCCTTGATCGAAGGACCATCTTATCAAGACATCAGCAGGCGAGCACCCATGCTTCTTGGCAATAGAGATGAGTCCCGGATCGGTGAACTTTTTACCTCTTGTGATAGGGGCATATGCCTCCATCAGAATACCCTTGCTCTTACAATACTCTCTCAGTTCGATACGAGGAATCCATGGATGTAGTTCGACTTGATTCACCACAGGCTTGATCTTCAAGCCCTCCCAGTTGAGTAATTCCTCCAGGTGTGGGATACCATAGTTCGAGACTCCGATAGATTTCACCATCCCTGCTGAAACAGCTTCTTGTAGTGCTTGATATGTGCCCAATCGTTTCTCCTTACTGGACTGTGGTGAGTGGATTAAGAACAAGTCGATGTACCCCAGTGCCGTTGCTTTCTCCAATGATTGCTGTATGGCGATCTTTGCCGATTCATACCCGTGGTCATCGTCCCAGATCTTGGTGGTGTAGAAGATATCCACTCGTTCAATGTTGTTGAGATGAATGTAAGACGAAATTTCATCGGCCACTTCTTGCTCGTTTTGATAGTACTTTGCAGTATCAAAGTGCCTGTAACCAACTCTCAGTGCTTCGTGAATGATACCACGGACTTCGCCATGGGCAACTTTGTACAACCCAAACCCATTACCAGGGATCTTCAGGTCGTTATTGAGAGTGTAGAGGATGTTCTTAGAGATCGTCATTGGTCACCAAGCTTCTTAACCAGTGAGTGTCACCAAGCTTCTTAACGAATGGGTGTTAGCTTGGTGAAGTTTTGAGGTTTTTAATGTTCTCCGCGTTTCGAGTTACCCCGGAAATTGTAACGAGAGACCTATAAAACCCACGAATCCCCACTGGATTTCTCTCTGGTGTTCACTTAAGCATGGACAGCTGTGATGATTGCCAAGGACTCCAAGTATCCGTTAAGCAACGGCCGTGAGATCCCAGTCTCCGGGTTTGGGGTTTTCCAGATCCCTGCAGATAGAGCGAGGGACGTTGTGTACGAAGCGTTGAAGATTGGCTACAGGCATATCGACAGTGCCAGAGACTATGGCAATGAGAAAGAATCGGCTGAGGGTATTGCAAAGTTCTTAAGAGAGTTCCCAGAGGTTCAAAGAAGTGACATCTTCTTCACTTCAAAGATCCAAAACAGAGTGCAAACTTCCTATGAGGAATCTGTTTCCCAGCTACAGGAATCTTGGGATCGCTGTAGAGAGTTTGTTGGCTACTTTGACCTGTTCCTAGTTCACTGTACCTATCCTAATAAAGAAACAAGACTGAATCAGTATAAAGCACTTCAAGATTTTGTTGATCTGGGTGCTATAAGATCGGTTGGTGTTTCGAACTACGGAACGAGACATTTAGATGAGCTTATGAACTGGGACGGTCTGAGATATAAACCTGTTATAAATCAGCTAGAACTACAGCCTTGGCTACCAAGAATTGATCTACAGTTGTATGGTAAGAAGCATGGGATTCTCCTAGAAGCATATTCCCCACTGACTCAAGGCAAAAGATTCAACGACCCAGAGATCGCTGCAATTGCTAAGAAGCACGGTAAAACTCCCGCAGAAGTCTTGCTGAGATGGTCATACGACCAAGGCTTTATCCCGATCTCGAAAAGTGTTACAATTTCTAGGATTTCTGCTAATTTCAACGTCTTAGACCACGTCTTCTTAGACGACGCCGATAAGAAGATCCTGGATAAGCCTACATCCTACGAGGTCTTGGGATGGGACCCAACTACCTATATCGATCCCTAACGTCTTTAAAGAAGCTAATTCTACTAAAATCTACGTCCAGTGCTCGTTTCCAGCCTTCTGTAAGCGCTGTGGCTTCCTAATCACTCGTTCATCTCGCTTCTTTGTGTTTTTTCCAACTTAACGCACCGTGCATTACTAATTTCTTCCGCGTTGGGTCAGATAGCCGGTTGCACATGTAATGGGAGGGTTTTACATCTATCAATTCGTATTTGTAAAGCTTCAATTGACCGATTATTAATTGAGACCACCCTCTCCCCTCCAGTGTTACCTATCAAAATTTGTAGTAAATGTAGAAAAAAGGCCTTTGTGTGACAGCTCCCATACTGAGAGCAAGGGGTTAAGTGCGTGCGGTGGCCTGCACTGTGGCGATCGACGAGGCACATAGCAATCACACATTTTAGTATATAAAATGCAGGTTTCCCACGATTGGCAAAATTGCTTGTGACGTTCAAGCACACACCCAAGCACAATGGCACTCCACAAAGACTCTAAGTACAAACTAAACAACGGCCTCGAGATCCCTGTCTCTGGGTTTGGTGTCTATCAGACACCACCGGATGTGACTACAACGATTGTCTACGAGGCATTGAAAGCCGGCTACAGACACATTGATAGTGCCAGGGCATATCGTAACGAGAAGGAGTCTTCCGAGGGTATTGCTAAGTTCTTGAAAGAGTTCCCTGACGTTCAGAGATCTGACATCTTTTTCACGTCTAAGATTAACAACAAAACACCAACTTCCTATGAAGAAGCAGCCCGTCAGTTACAAGAGTCGTATGACCTCATCAAGGACAATGCAGGTTACTTCGATCTCTTCCTGATCCACTCGACATACCCAGATGCTGCTACAAGATTCAATCAATACAAAGCCCTCCAGGACTTTGTTGATGCTGGTAAGATTAAATCTATCGGTGTGTCCAACTATGGTACCAGACATCTGGATGAGTTGTTCTCGTGGGATGGCTTAAAGTATAAGCCAGTTGTTAATCAGGTGGAATTGCACCCATGGTTACCAAGAATTGATCTTCAAACTTATGCAAAGAAGTATGACTTCATCTTAGAGGCATACTCTCCGTTGACCCAAGGTGAAAAGTTTAACGATCCAGAGCTTGTGGCTATCGCTAAGAAGCATGGTAAGACCCCTGCTCAGATCTTGTTGAGATGGTCTTATGACCAGGGCTTTGTCCCATTGGCTAAGACAGTCACCGTTTCTAGAATCTACGAGAACTACGGCGTCTTGGATAACGTTGTCTTGGATGATGAGGACAAGAAGATCTTACATAAGCCAGCCTCTTATGAAGTCCTTACTTGGGATCCAACTGTTTGGGTCGACCCTAAAAAATAAGTTCAATTGACATTATGAGTGTTTGATACCACGTAGACATATAAATCTAAATTAAATGAAAACTTCGTTGAATGCTTGACGTGCCACGACCTGCCACGACGCTGCAAGTCAGTCGGATGAATGATATTGAAGTGCAAAGGACTACACGGAGCTTTTATCTTTCCAAGACGTTTCCATATTTATTGTGCGTGTAGCTGTGGTGCAAGACACTTTGTACGGATCTTTCCACTGATTAGAAAGACACTAAACCCGTCTAAATGCTAAAACGTTATGAGCAGATCCAATATATTGCTCACAGCCACGATATATAAAACAACTTGTTATATGTAATCGGGTCCAATGTCACATTGTGAACTTCTGTTTTTAATATGAAACATATGATCTAAAGCCCGGGCTAGTAATTGCTTTAAGAAAACCGCGCAATATATTGGCTTGTCTCGAGAGATCAAAATGTGGGGCAATACGCATAGCCCCTAGCTATTAAGGAACCACGTTTTAGTAGAGAAATAAATGGTTTAAAGTAATTAATTGTACTGACATGTTATATAGTATTCATTAATATCTATAATAAGTCACTGATTTTATACTTCTTCAACCAAAAAGGCTACTTTATAGATAATTTTCTACTCTACTAATTGAGGTCCATCCTTGTAGATTCAAGTTGACGTACTGTTGAAGCAAATGGCGTCTCCTCACATTATGCATAATGGTCACACGCTTTTTATTGTTACATTTGACATCAATCAATGGGGGTCGACACTTTTTCAAGTGACAAGTATATACGAGAGTCTTTATGAAACAAAACATTTGTCTTATTTAGCACTACAGGGTTCCTGTTACTAAAGCAACAAGTTGAACTGTTAGTTAGCCAAGAGTTATTTCAAACTGAACCCATCCGTAGCACCTGGCCGTGAATGGCTGTAATTGTCCCCTGCTGAGTGGCTGAATAGAGATCTGTGGCTCGGGCCCCGAGTTCTGCTTAGCCTTGTGTGAAATATTCTCATGTACGTATTCCTGCGTTTGTGTAAGTGTAATATACCATCGAAGCTCAATTTAGTAAGATCAATTAATTACCAAGCCCATATTGCTGAAATCATATATCTGAGGTACCACTAGTTATAAACAGAGTTTCATGTTGTGTGAGTTGCAATAATTAACATTAGTATTCGATCCTTAACAAAACTGCGCACGGATAGATCGATTAGAAGCGACTTGCATTTTAATTGTGTAAAATAGCATTGGCTACATGATTTAATTAACCGATCATATATTTTTGTTGGCCCTCTACGGGCTATCGGAACACTTGACATATTGTTCAACAATTCAAAGCTTAGACATTGCATGTTCCAGCTGATATAGTCCATTGTGAGAGTTGCATATACACGGAGTTTAACAACATTGCGGGTATTCCAATTGCATCACGACGTACATTGAGGGGTGGAATCAGGCCTGTAAAGATGGTCAGTTACGTTTTGAGCATATGTATTTTGGCCAAGAACATTTATACGGATCACGATCCATCTTAAATTTATCTTTCTTGTGCAGGTTATTATATACACATATTTGATCTATATTTTATTGTATGATCTATTAAGAATTGAACCTCTTCAATGATTGATTGAAACAGTTTGCTTTCTCGCTCACTAGCAACAAACAATATATTGGGAATCCTTCTGTATATGCAGCTTAACTGTAAGGTCTAGACCGCAGAGGGGTACAGAACACGAGGTTAACGCATTATCAGCTGGAGCCTATATTTTATGCGATGTCATTTTCATTGCTGTTAACTCCAACAAGAGGTCTTTCTTGATCTAAAGTCCTTTTTTGACATAGTGATCGCCCAAGCACCTAGCTCCGGATGATGTTTAAAGCCGATATGATCTATATATGATTGTTTAATACAGGGTTAATTTTCGCATAATACACGATAAATTCACTTATACAGAAGAGAATCTAAACGCCGTCATACTCGAGTTCGATATTCGTTTTGAAAGCCTCATATCCCTTATAGCCGGACTCCATACAAAACCATGAGGCAACCTTATCAAATAACTAATAGTACATATGACTCCTTAGATTAATGAATCTTACCTATTGTTTAAATTCTCGGAATCCTGATAGTGTGTGGCTGTATAGGTTTCATGATTGGCGGTTGATTCCAGCATAAGATAACACAATCAATATAATAAAATGCTAACAACCTCTAAGCCAAAAGGGCTTAAATCCGCGCTTGGTCACTCACCTATTACGAACGAAAATTTGAGTGAGTTCTTAACGCCGCCTACGTACTTTCTACTTTTCAATTGGCTTAAAGGCGAGCACCGCGCTGCAAGTTTGCGTAAGATGTGGGCATTTGCGAATTTCTGCATTTGATCATAAGTTGTTGTATTCAATTTAAACCAATAAAACAAATAAAATAAATTACAATCACCCCCACAAATCCTAATGCCACCCCCTCCCTCTCCTCCTTAATGGATAGAAGGAAGTTTAGATAGATAGAATCAGAAAAGGCTGTACAGATTTACTAGAGTTTCCAGTTAGTGACACCTCCGTGGATTAAATCTGGGGTCAGCATGAATGGAGAAATTATGAACGCCTTTGATCAGCTCCACCTCCCTCCATCACACACGTTCTCTCTCCCATATCGAAGAAGATCAGCTATCAATCACTAACATGTGTAACGTTATTGTTCTTTACTCTTTGTCTTACTAGAAATTGATGCTTCAGTCAAATAAGCACCCTTGCCGGACCAATGTGCACAGCTAAAGCATCTAAGTCGTGCACCCGGTCTATCGAACTGAAACATAGAAAGGGGGTACATGGTGGGGGCAGAAATTACATTCATTAAATCGTGCGTTAAATTGGGTTGTCTTAAACGATAAAAATAATCGTCGTGGAGGGGCAAAGGAGGTCGGGCCGGTCTTTACAACCCCACCATAACAAACAGTGTGACGCTTCCCACACTTTAATTTATTTTATTATTTGTTGGGTTTATTTAAAATTACATCGATCCTTTATATTTCTGTATTTCTGTCTCCATTTCACTTTTGGTCCTTTGCCCTTTTCGAGTTTTTTTCCTGAAGTGCATTCACCTGCAATTTTGCACAAGGTTGAGCGAAACTCCGGTCAAACGCACAACGGACATCGCGCAAAGCTTCTCCAGATTTCTGCTACAATTGTCGGAGCCCTTTAAAAATCCAGCCGTCTGCCCTTAGAGCTGTTGGGGTGTGTTTTTTCTTTTTTGTTAAATAAGGACGATTTCGAAGATTCAGTATTGTCTACTTTGATATCTCTATACATCTCATTGTGTCTTGGCGACCCCCCTGTCTGTCTATTTCCATTTTTAACAACCACCTTCAAAGTTTGTTCGAATCACCGAGAAATTTCATACTCATCAAATCCTCCCGTACTTGCAACAGAACTATTGATACTACACAATGAGCAATAGCTCAAAGGCTCATTCCCAGGATGCACAGTCCTTACTGGGGGGCTTTCCGATATCTGCTAGCTCTCTTGGTGGCCTCTCTGGTGGCATGTCTATGACCCTTGGCTCTTTAATGGGGACCCCTACAAACTCTTCATTTAGTCCACCATCAGAAGGCTCGACACCTACCTCCACCACCTCTTCCACAACGTCATTCAAGAATCCACATGATAAAAAAGGTCGTTCAACGTCGTGCTTACTCTGTCAAAAGCGTAAGCAGAAGTGTGACCATCGTTTACCATCTTGTACAACTTGTATAAAAGCAGGAGTGAAATGTGTCCAGCCAGCTAAATATGCAGTTAAATTGCCTGAGAAGGATGATTATACCATCATGCTCGAGAAAAAAGTCAAGTTTTTGGAAAAAGTGCTGGATGCTAATAACATTATGATTGATCAACATGGACAAGTTGGTGCAAAGAAGAACTTCAAGTATAAGAAATTAAGTCCCTTCTTGGGAGATCAACAGCAGCAGCAGCAGCAGCAGCTTAATAAGCTGATACCATCATTATCATCAAACAGAACTCTACCAGCCATCAATGAAGGACAGCCATCTAATGCCACAAGTAAACACTACCTCTCTTTGGATTCTACAAATTACACAAATTCGATTTTTGCAAAGTACAATTTGAACGAGTTCCTTGCTTATGACCCAGTATTTGAAGTTGACGAGAAGCTTTCCCGTGCATTTTTGGATATCCACTTCACAAGATTACAATTCAAATACCCATTGTTAGACGAGGAGGAGATATTTGAGTTCCATAACGCATATGTCACTAACAATTTGACCGGCTATATGAACGATAACGATCATCTCCATTATTGTTGTGCCCGTATGTGGATGGTCTTTGCAATTTCCTCATGCTTACACAAATCAACAGGAAAATACCGTGGCCCACCACCGGCCCGTTACTTCTCTACAGCCATGAGACACATAACAAAATGCAAAGCCCTTGCTGATGAAAGCAAAATTGAGATTCTCACGTTGACTGTTCTTTATGTTATCAGAACCGACCGTGACTCTGTTTGTCTTTATGATATCATCTGTGACTCCCTCGCACTGGCTGTTAAGCTCGGGTTGAATAAGTCTGTTACTTACGCAGGCTTATCAAGAAGGGATAAGTTTAGAAAGCTAAGACTTTGGTGGTGTGTTTACTTACTTGAGCGTATGATCACCATCGCCGTTGGAAAACCTTATAGCTTACCCGAATCCGAAGTTGATAAGGACATTCCACTGTTTGAGTATGGACCATCAAAGACGACTAAAGATCCTCAGAACTCCAACTTTATCAACCAGAGTATCACTCTGAGACGCATTGAATCTCGCTTTGTTGAAGAACTGGGAATCTCTGCAACTTTGGATCCTCAGCAGGTACACAAGGGACAGTTACCACTCGTGGAAAAATATTTCCAGGAATTGGAGATTTGGAGAAGTCGCTGTGGTGGATTTAGCAGTGGTATTGAGAATGAAACGTTAAGACTTTATTACAATCGTTCGGTTCGCTTGTTAATTCAGCCTTTCTTGGAGCTCTTGGACCCAATGGACAGGCTATTCCGTGAATGTCAAGCTGCAGCTGGTCATATTTGTCAGTTATTCAAAGTTTTCCATGAAAAGACAGTTTTCGGTCATTCTACAACTGCTATTCACACGGTGTTTGTTGCTGGTGTTACATTAATCTACTGTTTATGGGTTGCTCGTAATAAGGATGATATGAAGCGTAAGGCTCTTGGTGATGTCTCGAAGCATACACGGCCACAAGTCTCTGAGTCCCTGTTTAGTGGACTGAATGATTTGCGTGCTTGTTCCATCTGCCTCTATGTTATGAGTGAAAGAAGTAAGTTCGGTTTAATCTTCCGTGATACTTTCGATCAATTGATGAGTGCCACTATTGGTAATTTGATTGAGCGTTGTGGTCCTGACTCTAGCGAGATAATTTATAACAGAAACAACACCGCAGGAATGCCTCCAGCTGTTGTAAGAAAGAAAGACGGATACGCTTCCTATGCTCGTACTACGGGATTCATTGGTGATGCTAAACGGACTGATGAAGAAAGAATCGAACAAGCCGAGCGTCGCCGTAAGCAAGGACAGCTTCAAAAGAGTGCTGTTCCAAAGTCACTGTCTCATTTGTTAATCAACTCTCCACCTTTGAAGCCAGAAGATGACATTGAGATCAATGAACCAGCCCCAAAGAAGAGTAAACCAAATGAGCCAGTGACTGAGGTTGATACTCCGTCCTCAGTACCACCAGATTTCAATCTTAGTGCATTCCAATATCCACAGAGCACACACAATAGCACAGTGTCTGCTTCTACATCCACCATTTCTTCAACTTCAACACCGCAGTCATCTTTGCCATCAGAATTGACACCATTCAACGGTGGTACCAATACAATGATCAGCAATATCTCTGCGTGGTCTGGTGAGAGTGGCGTTCCAATTGCAACCTCTTTATTCGATCACTCCAGCTATAACTCCAAATCAAGTGGTGAGGTTATTATCAGCAATGGTCAAACGAGATCTGGGAAGCCTGGTGAGCAAAACTACCTGTGGAATGTCCCCGTTGAAGAGTTTTGGTCCAACAATGACAATTACGGCTTCCTAGCCTAATATAAATGATGAATTTGTGTTTGTTTTACTTGTTTGTTTGTTTGTTTTCCTATTATGTCTCCTTTAGTGTTAGTCTATACCTTTTTATGACTGTTTTTGAAATTAATTTCGGTACTTATATATTCAATATTCAAAATATTTAAATTCTAAAAATGTCTGTATACGGGGTTCGAACCGACACCGAAAAGCCACACTAAAATCTTGAAAAAAAAAGCGCGAGGCGCTTTTTGCGGAGTTTGCGTGCGTCGAGGTCTCGACGTCGATATTTAATCCTCACTTCCTCGCAGCTGTTCTTTTGCAACTTCTTTGTTAGCCAATCATTGACATAGAAAACTCTTGGTGAAGAAAGAGGACATGTCTGATAATTCTACCTTCTTTGGCAATGTTGCCACTTTCATTAACACCTTGTAAGTGCTTTGTTTTGGGCGATATTTCGAGCGATTTGCCATTACTTGATGAGCCCATCAAGTGGCGCGCAGTTATCACTTATCAGTGAATCTCAAAAATACTAATAGTCTTTTTTTAGGCAGAAGGATTATTACAGCAACACCGTCGAGGAGCTCACAGCTGCTGGCTTCGTGGGCCGTTTGAAGCTCTACGATTGGACTCTCGAAGGGTTTGGTGTCTTGGCCATTATCTTGATCGTTCTTGTGTTCAACGCTGGTGCCCTTGCCAATAAGACCAAGGTTGAGAGCTGGTTAAAGGCTGTCCAGCCTGTTTTGGACGAGAACTTTGCACAGGTTGGTGTTAAGAAGGACCAATTGTATGTCAAAGATTCTGCTCAGATTTACACTTCCTATGCCACTGGTAGAGTCAACATCCGTGGATTGACTTCAAGATTCCAGTTGATCAACAGACCAAACTACCTCTACTACCTTTTGGAGTTGTTCATGGCTACTTTCTTTGAGTCTGTTGCTGCTCCTGAAGAGTCTGTTGAAGTTGAGATTAAGCCATTTGACGACCAGAAATTGAACAAATACATCTTTGCCATTGTTAACAAGGAGGGTATGAACCAATCCAGAGGTGAGAACTACTTCTTGTCCTTGACAAAGACCACTGAGTCTTCTAAGTTGCCAACTGAGTTTGTCTTTATGAGTGAATCTACCGAATTGAACGACGGCTTGGCTACTGAAGAATTAAGACAAGTTCTTAACAAGGCTGGTCCTATCTTGAAGTACTTGGCCATCACCGATTTGCCAGCTATCCATCCAACTACTGAAGCCGAGTTTGTTTCCTCTCCAAAGCTGATCATGAAGTTGAACCTTAAGACCGACTCAGCATCTTTGCAGGCTTTGTCTGAGTTGATGGCTGAGTTCATTTCACTCGCTGATAGAATTGTTAAGTTCTCTTTGAAAGCCGAGCAACAGAAGAAGATCACCAACGTCAGAACTGCCGAATTGAACAAGATCAAGAAGCTCATTCAGGAAGCACAGGCTGAAGAGTTGAAAGAGAGAAAGTTGGAGGCTGAGAGAGAAGCTAGAAGAGCTTCTAAGTTGTCTCCAGAGGAGCAGGACAAGCTTGATAGAAAGATGAGAGAGAAGAGAGAGAGAAGAGCTAGAAACAGACAGACAAAGAGAATGTAAGAAAACAAAGCTCTTCTAATAAAAAAGACTACTCGTCACCATTCATTTCATCTTTTTTTCTACATGATTTTCTAATTAATGCTTTATTAAAGTAATTTGTAAGCTCTGCCTGAGAAAGTATCAATTGCCTCAATGACACCTTCACCAATAAGGTAATGTAGAACCCATTGTAAATTCAACCCTTTGAAATCCTTAAATCTCGATTTATTCTTTTCCCATTTCTCAACCAGCGTTTCGTGCGTTATCTCTTTCCATTTATTTGTCTTCATAGCTCTACTTATGAATACTTTGGCCTTCATGGAGAGTGCTATGATGAATCCAAATCGGGGGATACTAATTATAAGGTGCTCCAAATCTCTCTGCATCAAAGCCAAGTAATCCAACTGCTGTAACTTTGTAATTTCATTCTCCGTAAACGTTTCGATTAGTTCTGTTTTCAGTATTACGGGGGATGCATCACTGATTAACACCCACTCTTTAAACTTCTTCAGTAACTGATCATTTGATGCTATGATCTGTTTATCGAGAAATTGCAAGTAATCTTTCATTGTGATTAGTAAATCACTCTTAACCTGTGAGTTTTGACTCATGATTTTTATCAGTTCCTTCTTCTGTAGCAGCTCTTCAATGCTCTTATCAACCATTGACTGTTCATTTATGAACAGTGAATACAACTGAGAAATCGAAACCAATCTCGGTAGAAATTTACGAAACTTCCCAATGTGCTCTTTAAACTCAGAGTTTAGCTGATCTGGAATCGGGCCCCATTGTATCGAGAGCACCCTTTCAATTGCCTTTGCTATATCGATCTCTCCGTACTCAAACCCATCTTCAATGCCGATCCCCGTCTCCTTGATCTCAAGCCGTGGCACATCTTTCAGCTTTTTCTGTGACGGCTTGGTAACTCTGTACATACGAAATGTTGGGTCCTACACGGCTAGGAGGAGGGGAATACCGGCCTCTTTAATAAGAACTCTTGCAGTGTGCTTTATTACTGGAAAAAACGAGCTGTGTATGTGTCACGTGACTCTGCCATTTTTCACCCGTGTCACCATCAACAAAAAACATGCCGCGGCATGTTTTGTGTGGGGGGATTGTGGAGAAAAACTGAGCTTCTCCACATTTTTCACGGCTTCTATATATAAAGATCAAATATTGCTATTTTTTCAGCTTTATCTAGGATGTATAGAACTAAATAAACGACTAGCAATGGAGGGATCAGACATTTTGTACGAGGTTAGAGAGAAAGTCGCCATCATCACACTCAACCTGCCAGAAGAGCTCAATGCTCTTAACAACGACCAGTACTTGTTGCTAGGGCACCTCGTCGAGAGGGCCAACAGGGACCCAAGCACGATTGTTACTTTTATCAAGTCGAGTGGCCGCTACTTCTCTGCTGGTGCTAACATCAAGGACGTGTCGAAGACAAACAGCGTCACTGCCACGGGTGTTAAGGAGGTTGAGTACTGGCTCAACAACTTCACCTCGAGAAATGCTTACTTAACAAGCGTTTTCTATGACCACACAAAGGTGCTTGTGTGTGCTTTGAACGGTCCCGTGGTGGGCCTGTCGTCTGCCCTGGTAGCCATGTGCGACTTCATCTATGCTATGAATGAAAAGGTGTTCTTGCTTACGCCATTTGCCAACTTGGGACTTGTCAGCGAAGGTGGTGCTGCTGCTACTTTGGTGCAGAGACTGGGCCCCTCGACGGCCAACGAGGCACTGCTCTTGTCAAGACCGATCAAGGCCAAGAGGCTGTACGAGCTGGGCTTTGTCAATAAGATTTACAACTTGAACGACACCGACAAGTTCAACGATGCCGTTTTAGAGGAGTTTTGGACCATGGCCAAGGACTTGGATTTTGACAGCATCAGAGACATCAAGCACATTGTCAAGTCGAACTACTTGCAAGACTTGCAGTCTACTAACGCTCAGGAAATCATTGGTGGCCTGTCTAAGTGGTTACAGCACAAGCCTCAGAAGAGATTCTTGAAGGTGTTCAAGAGGGAAATGAGACACAAGCTGTGAGTGGTGTATATTTGTATATGAATGTTATTCTTTCTTTACTTTTTCTAATAGCTGTTCCAGGGAAACCTCCTTGTCATCCTCGTCGGATTCCTCGGGCTGGATGGTTCTCAGGATGACCTGAGGGATCTCTTCCCTGTTCTTCTTCTTTGAGACATTCACACCAACCATGATAGCAAATACGAGCACTAAGACTGCCATCAGTCCACTTCTGGTGATGTGCCATCTTAGGCCCTCGATCTCGGATTTGATGTCACTGTTGATCTCGGTGCTTATTTTATTGTTCAGCTCTTGGATTCTCTTCTTCAACGTCTTTTGCAAGAGCGTGTTCTCCGATGTTTGGTCGTTTATAACAACCTGAGAGTCGTTCCTACTCACAATGTGCATCTTACTCAGCTCATCAAACTCCTCATTGACCAAATTCTCCAGCGTTGCCTTCTCGATCTGTAGCGTTCTTAAGTCTAGCTCCCTTGATGTTTTGATCTCAACTCTTATCTCACTCTGTGCAGCTTCAAACAGGTATAGCTCGTTCTCTAGCTCGTTTGTGCTTAGCATCTTCTCGTTAATTTTATCCAGCATCACAGTCAGATTGTCATTTGTAAGCTTCAGTATAAGATCACTCTGTCTCTCTGTAAATCCCAGCCTCCGCAGCTCATTGAATATGTCCATCGTGTCAATGTATAGGCGTCCGGCCTCTTTCTCATCTTCCTTCCTTACTTCTGCCACAACCTCACCAGCATCGTCGGCTTTTGTGATTGGCGTGTGTGTCGTTGGGTCTGGGAACTGTGCTTTGATCGTTGATTGGTATCGAGCAAGGTTCAAAGGCCTTAATGTCCGCACCCCCAGCAGCGAAGAGTAAGCTCCTCGGGCAAATAAGCAGCTCCTTAGCATCATCGAAGAGTTAGAATTTTGTTCTCTTTAAAAAACGGTAGAAGAAAACCAGTGAAATAGTGAAGTTTTGAAGATTCTCTCTCAAAAGATGATATTTCACCAGAAGACGCAGTCCGAGCCCGGGGTTTCTTGACATTATTAAAAAAAAAAAAAAAAAAAAAAAAAAAAAAAAAAAAAAAAAAAAAAAAAAAGAAAAAAAATATTAGAAGGTAGAAAACCAAAGGTCTCAGTCGGTGAGCATTAAGAGAAAGTGCTTGAAGGAGCAAAAAGAAACA